>VXAV01007752.1:189341-207030 GCA_013399715.1 Alectura lathami | reverse complement strand
ACAGGTGGTTCTTGTAAAGAGGTGATCTTTTAAAGTGCAGTCTTACAATGTCAAAAACAACGTCTCGGCAGAGATAAAGCTATAATGCAGGTGATTGCATGGACTCTTCTGTTGTCTGTCATACAGCTTTAAAATCTGTTTCAAAACTCGCATTTGGAAAGGGACTTGGTTTTTTAATATAAGACACATGCATCAAATATTTGTTTCAAATAGTTAGCAAGTTGGAAATGGATCCTGAAATGCAGTGCGTGGAAACAATGGCCTTGCTTTTACAAATCTTAGAATAGCCCTCGTTACTGTGTGCGACCAAAGACCAACTTCGTGCTGGTAGCTGGTGGGGCTGTGCCTGAATTTCCTGGAATTAAACTACTGCCTGCCGTAAGTAGGAGTGATCCCACAGAGATCAGGTATGCCAAGTTCTCCCAGGGCATGGAGCCATGGCTTGGGCAGAGAGGCATCCTTCATGTAAAATTAGAGGAATGCCTTGACAAATGACCATCGAGACTGACATGGCTGTGTAACAAATGCTTGCTCATCTGGAAGCACATAGCAACATTCTGCTCAGCCATGAAGGAAAATCCAAGCAGCTTCCTTGAGGTTGGTGGAATCTTGCAAGGCAGTTTGAAGAGAGTGTGAATTCCCCACAAAAATATACAGGACTCTTAACTGCTGAGGTTCTTCCTTCTCTCCCTCCCTTCCCTTTCTTCCCCCCACACTGTTTTTAATGTACATAGGGTCTGGGGAGAAAAGGAACAGTGTGCCTTTGAAATGTTGTTTGCTGAAGACAGTATATAGAATCTTGGTTATTAACAGCCTCTCACAAGACAGTTATTTTTGGAGTGGCCTCTGAGGAGGCAACCTCTTGGAATCGAACTCATTTATTCTGCGTTTCACTGTCCTGCCATTTCCTGCAGAGAGAGGGGAAAAGTGAAACCACATGTTTTGAGGAGCGAGCGTAGGAAACCCCACCGAAGACAAATGACTGCTCCTCTCCCCTGGCAATTAGTCAAACCCGGGCTGCGTGCCAGCCCAGGTGTTCCCGACTGTGTATAAATTTGCCAAAGAACAATGAAAATAGCAGCTGATTGTGCTGACAGATTCTTCTGGTAATTTCCTGTTGTTTGGCATCTTCAGGTTACTTTCCCACAATTATGGATCCTGATGAAGTCCGGGGCCTTCAAATCCACTTTTTTTAACTGGAAACAAAGTGATTTTGTGTGTCTGTGTGTGCACACGCACATGCGTAGCCCTGTTCTCTCAAGCCCCTAGCCTTTTCCCCTAGTTACCAGATGTTTTAATTTAATTCGTTTTGCAAAATACATATTTTAATGAGTCTGAATTTAAAAAACTATTTGCACCTGCATCATATAGAATTTCTTGGCAGTCCCGCCATGGCTTTTGCCAGGATTCATGCTTATTCTATCGCTTAAACCTACTACTTGGAAGGCTTTCCTCTTGTGCCTTCCATTATCTGCTAAATCAAGGCTGCTCAAGAAACACTCGCTAATGGAACTCAGAGCCCTGAGCTGGCCACGGGAGAGGGAGAGAGTGATCTGACAGCTCAAGATGCTGACAACAAGGCGGTGTTAATAGTGAGGGGTGTCTTCAGATGCCAGCCATTGTTTCTGGATCTGGGGGAGAACTGACTGTCCCTGAAGAGTTACAAGTGTTAGCATCTAGGAGAGAGGGAGAGACAGAAGGGGAGGCAGACTTTACAGTGATTTTAAAGCTTCATGCAATCCAGTCTGTCAGGAAGTTATAAATACTCATTTGGGTTTTTTAAGCAACTGGAATGATTTTTTGAGTTGGAACAGAACTAGATGGGCACCAAGGGACACGCGTCCCAGGTCCATTGTCTCATTTCTTCTCCGCGTGCATTCCAAAGAGGGAGAGCGGAGTGCTCGGGGGTGTGTTGCTTCAGAGTGTATGAGCAGGAGGGGGAGAATTCTGTCAACATTTCCTCCATGCATTTCCTCCTAGTTTAGGTATTCCTAGAAGATCAATTCTAAGAGTAACTCTGAGTTTGGAAATATTTTGCAAACTTTTGGTGACTTTTCTTTTTGTAGTTCAAGTGTGCATTCCAGAGAGAATTGACTTCTGTGATTTAAAATGAAAGAATATCCTTCCTTGGCCAGAGAATTTTCTACCTTTTTCTTGTCCTTTAAGAGTGGAAAAAATTCATTATTTGTGGGGCATATGAAGAGGAACTAAGGCTCATCAAAAACATGCTGCTTTTAACTCTGTTTTGCAGAAAATCAAAATTTTCACTGAACGAAAATTTCTGCTTTCCCTGAAAAACACAAGTGCAACAACAAACATATCTCAGGTAGAGTCTCTTAGTCTTCGTCTTTTGGAGGAGAAGGATGTCTATTTCATCAGATCAAGGTGCTTTTCTTTTTGCCTCTGGTGGCAGCAGCCACTCCTAGCTGCTCCGGGTCAGGCTGTTCACAAGTGTGAGAGCAGTGGTTGGGTGCTAAGGTTGTGTTCAGTATCCCAGAGGTTCTCTTCTTTCCTGCCACCAGTTTGATTCGCTCCTCCTGTACGCAACTTGCAAAGTGTGTTCTGGTGCTGACTGGCCCACTAGCTTTCTTTTAAATTCTCTGGTAGAGATCTGCATTTGTTCCAGAAGGTCTCTGGTTCAAATTTTGCTGACAGCCTTTGCAGGGACCATCACAGTTCCCTCAGTGATAATGGCTGTTACCAATGGGCGTCCCATGTGTATTTCACTGAGCAGGTTTAGGAAAAGGAGGGAAATAATGTGAAACTCCCCTCTCACCCTCTGGTTTTCATCAAAAAATTCTTTTCGGTGGAAATCTTCTCCCAGCTGGAGTGTCGCCTTCTGTTCAAATCCCTAAAATTAGACTGAGAGACTTCTCTCACTTAAACAAACCCATGCTGTCTGCTTTACGGTAATTATCCTTCTGTAGCAGTGGCAAAGCCGTGCAGGTTTGCAGAGTTCTTTGAAGATGAAAAGCACCGTGCAGCTCGTCGTGGAGCTTGCACACGTCAGTAAACAGGTAGAACACATGGGAAATGGGTTTGAAATGCTTCTCCCCATAAGCAAAGACGTGGCTGCAGCAATGTACGAGCCACACTGGGAATCCACCTTCTAGTGACTATTTCAGGTTTCTTGCTCTGGGGAGCTGCCAGCTATCTACCCACTCCGGCTGATTCAAAGCCTACTGAAAGCAATTAGAACCTTGTTGCTAATTACCAATGAGATCTGAAGTGCCTTGTGCTGCCCAAGTCCTTCAGTCTGTAGGTCCCACCCTGGAGCACGTCTCATCCACGTGTTCCACCCCTTCTTTCAGGAGTTGTGGTGGCTCCACGGCACGGGGGCTTCTTGTCCCTGGGAAGGCTGATCTCAATTACTGGTCTCCCTGTGTGCTTCTGTGAGACCAGGCAATAAATACTGCGTGAATATGACATCCCTCTAACAGGACCTTGCTGTCTCCTAATCGATTTACAGTGAGTGAGTGACATGGCACCATCCAGCCTCCATAAATCAAGACTTGTGTTCTAATTTCATACTGTTAATGGCATGCTGGGGGGCTTACTCCTGTCAGACTAAGCACTGCTGGCATCATGATTTGTAGCCTTATGGAGCATGATTGGTAAGCTCTGCAACGCATCAGGTGTGGGAGGTCCGCCCTGTTGCTGGGACAGCTGTGCTGTTCACACCAACACCAGTGCGGGCTCTGTGATGGTGCTCATTTGGAGGGGGTGTGTGTGTCTGAACTGTTTTTTGAGAAGAGTTCTGTGTTCGTTCGTTCTTTTCTCTCTACTCTCTGTTCTTCTTTCTCTCTCCTCCTGTTCTTCCTTTCTGTCTTGTACCCTTAGTGAGTCTGGCAGACCTCAGACTGGATTGCTAGCATTTTGATGAAGCAGAGGATAGCGGAGGTTGGTTTCTGTTCTGTATCTCCTGTTGACCAATTTTTTCTTCCACCCACCGTTTTTCTGCCTCGGTTTCCCCATTTCCTCTCTGTTGTCTGGAGGCTTTATTTTCAGGACGAAGACACTCTCTCCAAGTGCTTATTCTGTTCTTGCAATGAGAGCACATTTCCTCTGAGGTTTCAGTGCATTGCAGCATATTTATGATATTCCAAAGACTTTCAACGCTGTCGGATTCAGTCAACCTAGTGGGGAGAACTGGAATGTGGATCTGTCAGGATCTACTGCTTCTTTAACAGGCTTCCCATATGGCTTTAAACAAGCCATTATGCAGCTTTCTGCCTCCATTTCCCTATCTATGACACACAGACAGGGGCTCTGTCCTACAAACAGCTTTAAAATCTACAGAAGAAAAAGATTCTTGCCAGAGCTGAATGCTGGTTTATTAAGATTAAATGAAAGCATGCATGTGTGGGACCTGATCCTAGTCAGTCTCCTTGGTTCAATTCTCTGACTCTTAGCTTTAACCTTAAAAAATGAAACATGGTGAACAGTGGTGCATAATGGGTCATAAATTTGCCCCTAGATTAACAACCCTAGCAGAGTTCTTGTGAAAAGAAACCGCTATAGCAGGTGGTTGGCAGAAGTTGAACCGTGGATTTCGGCACCAACAGAGGCTGTGTGAGTGGTACTGGAGGTGTCGTTTTGTTAACTGGCTGCGGAAGTGAGCTCTTAAAGACCGCTCCAACCAACCCCAGCAGCTGAGGAGGTGACATGTTCTTTACAAGTATTTTACTTTCACCAACTGGGATTTTTATTCTCATTATAACTCAGTGAAAATGCTGCTTTCAGAATGTCCCAAGCTGCCCAAGGAATTTGATCACCCGGTTCCTAATAAAATGAATGCAACTGGAAGCCTAAATCCTCGTGGATGCAATAAAAATTAGTATTGGTGTTTTGTTCTTTTCAGATAACAACCTTGCTTAACTGGGAAAGGGCTAAAGGAGCTAAGTGGGGCCCTTTGTCCAAAAAAACTTGCTGCTTTCTGAGAAGTTTTCTGGTTTTAAATCATGCTTGCCACGTAATTCTGAAAAGCACATGGGCTCTTCCCAACAAATAGCAGGCTGGGTTATGAAAGGTGCAGTTGCTTTTCACCAAAGCATCTTAATATAACATTCATTTTAAAAAGTACTAATAAAAAAACTTTGTTAAAATTAAGCTTGGTATAAAATACAGCATTCTGGCAGGTAATTAACTGGTCTGTCTTGAAAGAAAAGGGGAAAATACGTGCACTTCCTGCTATCTAAGTAGGACAATACACCACATTATGAAACATACTTCGTATAGTCGTCAGTTTATGAGACAGGTATTTATGGCTATGAAGAACAGAGTGGATGACCTCTAATCATTCCTTTCCAAATACTGTTACCACTGGATCAAGAATGCTGGAATACATGTGGAAGCGGGGTCCTGGCAAAGCAGGGTTGGTGTAGGCAAGGAAGGAAGAGCAGCGAGGCAGAGTGTGCTGCAGGCATGGAGTTGCCCAGTTTGTCACCAGCTCTATCAGTTGATCTGGCCATTCAGGATCGTGGAAATGCTGTCCAGCTTTTGGTATGGGTACATCAGGCTGTCTCCTGCCATTAGGTGTGGGTGTGTAGTTTTCTCTGGTGGCTTGGGGAAAAGGATTTAAATATATATCTATGTATTGTGAAGTGGTCTCTTGTGAATGAGACATATTCAAGGTGTGGTTGTCGGAGATGCCAGTCAAAGCCTGCAACTTCTGAATTTTTTGAAACAGCTTTTATAAAGAGGTTCATGTAAAATGCATTACTGCTAAAGTACCAGAGAAACAGTTCTAGCTTTATACCACCGTAAGAATGATCAGAGTCCTTCCCTCTCTGTCTGTGTGTGTTAATGTTCTTCAACTACTTTTCAACCTCAGGCTTATGACCTCTGAACACAAGCTCAAAAGTGAATGTTGTTTTCTCCTTTTTTTTTTACCCAGTGCCTGCATTTCTTTAAGTCAGTTATCATGTGTCACATAACAAATGAGCTTCTAGAGCACTGAAAGTTCTAAGAATATTATTTTTCTTTACTCTGTTCTGTCTGAAAAACAGCTTTCGGCCTCTCAGTCTTGGACAGAAACCTTGTGCACAGAAATTCCCTCTGTGAATTTATTTAACTGTGCAATAGATTTGGGTGTGCCACCTCTGCTGTATGTATTCAGCTCCTGGTTAAGAGGGCTGAATGTTCTGTAAACCTGAACAGAAAAAAAAAAAATGGTTAGGTTTGTTTTGGTCTTGCTTTGTATGCACCATTTTTTCTTAGGGATAGTGACAGCCAGTCGTTCGCTAGCTGGGGAGCTGGTGGCAGTGCTACACCTTGTGCTGAAGAGCTGTGTAGGGCTGAGCTGGCAGGCAAGCAGCGATCAATTTGCATTGGGTTGATCCAGTGCTGGTTTTATGACACAAGAGGTGGATAGAGGGACTGACATAAACCAGGTTTATGTCTGTACCATGTCAGTCCCTCTCTAGAAGGGGTTTCTGTTAAACCAGCGCTTGCTACTGAAGTGTGGCTGCGGGTGGGGAGGCTGCAAGAAGTGCAACTTTAATCAAGGAAAGCATGATCCATGTGGCCATTGAAGAACTTCGAAAACCTTTTGTAAGTGTGGATACAGGACCTGTCATTCTGGTGAAACTTCCTGCTAGCTAATGATGCTCCAGCTTAGCTTTTCCCTGCGCTTCCATTCAGCTGACGTACTCTGATCTGCTCTGGGCTGAGCAGCACTCCTGCGTGCTGTCCGGCAGCTGCTGCTCGTCACCCAAGTGGCAGCTGGACTTTGCTGGAGCACAGGGGCTGCCTTATGCGCTGGTTCTGAAACACTTTGCGGTGCCTTTAGGGATAAAAAGATTGATGTTATTTTAATGGAAGATCTCAGAGCTAAGATTTTTTTCAAAGTGAAAAATTTCACTTTGAGTGAATCTGTTCCAGTCAGTCCAATCCGACATTTCTTAAAGGGAATTGGTTATCAGTAAGGCAGGTGTTTTCCAGTGTATTTCAATCTGGGTTCCTGAAATCATCACTCATGACTGGAAATCTTGTTCCTGTGTTTTAAATTTTCCTTTTTTTTTTTTTTTCCTCCCATCTCAATTTTTGAAGCTAAGCAGCCAAATGTTGGGAATCACTAGGCTCTGGGAGACATAGAAGATTTTCAAATGGTTTTCATGTTTTTTGGAACAGTTGAAATTTGGCTGATCTCTTTTAGTAGGAATTCCGGGATTTTTTTTTTTCTCTTTACAGTTATGAAAAACAGGCTTGCTGCCTTGGGGGAAGGGGGCAGGATGAGGAAGGTGGGGCTGGGAAGAAAAGATGAATTTATTCTGACTTTATCTTTATTTCAGTCTCCCAAGTTAAATTCTACACTGCTTCACTGAGGCCAGGTGTTTTTAATCATTTCAAGAGAACACTATTTATTAAGTGTCTGTTTCAGGCAGTGTCAAATCCTTCAGCTCCTTCTCTATTCTCCATTGTAAGCAGGAACATCAGTAGCCCAGGTGGGCTTTGAATAGCTTCAGAAAGTAGGTAGGTGAGAATCTATTTATTACTTACTGTAGATCTCAGTAGACAGAGACTCCAATTAAGGCAGGAAACTGACATACTTAGCCAACTCTTTCCAAACAGAGGATGCAAAATGAGTGAATAAAGAACGAAATAAGATAATCTGAACTTCTCTGCATTTTCTTATGCAGTCTGGAACCATAATTCCTCTGTGATTATCTTTTCATTCTTTCTTTTCTGCACTTACGATTCTGCAGAAAACTGTGAGGAAGCTGGTTAAGCTTCACCGAAGCACAGGTGATGTTAAGTGATACAGAAGTCCATGATCCAACAGATAACCTTCAGACTCCTTTGCTGTAGACTTTTTCCCCTTTTGTCCTTGTGCCCTAAGTAAATGAATTTGTGCTACTGAAACTAGTACAAATGACATTGTTATAATTTAAGATCAAAACCAGCATATTACAGTATCTCAATTTTAGAACCTTGAGTAGTACTTTGTATTTATTTGTCAATGACTGTGATCAAATTCATTTCCCTCTGTCCTCAAAAGCTGAAAATGTTGAAAGATCGTTTATTGTAATAAGAAATGTGCAGGTTGTACATATACTGAATAGCCAGAGGAAAGTTTTTTTTAAAAAAAAAAAAAAAGTGGTGGTCAATTTTACACACCTCTGCTGACAAAAAGTAAGCTTTTGTTGAAATATGTTATTGTTTATGTAACAGCAGATGTAATTGGAATTTCAACATTTAGTGTATCTGCTTTCATGCTAAAAATGGTTAAATATAGGAGAAATTTTTTTTGGTGCTCATTTCTGTTGAAAATTTGTGTTTTTTCTGTAATGTTTCAAACCCTATTAAATTACTTAGAAAACAACAGAGGGGGGAAAAAAAAAAAAAAAAAAAAAGAGGGAAGAAAACCACCCATCATCAAAATTTCAAACTCTGGGTGCTTTCCAGCAAACTGCTCCAGAATGAAAACAGTGCTCTGTCTTCAGTTAAATATTGGCTCTAATGTAGACAGATTAGTGCATTCAGTTACACTGCAAAAATCTTTAACTGTAGAATGGGGGGAAAAAAAAATAGTGATCATAATCATTAGCATTTATAGAGCAGCTCAGTAGGAATAGCTGATTGTTAAAGCACAAAACGCAGCAGCTGGTACTTAGGGAGGAAACAAACTCTAAAGGTACTTCTTGATTCTCTTTCTCTGGAAAACGTTCTGAACTCAGAATTATTTGCATTGAGCTGTAACCTTGGCCAAGCAATAGTGCAGTACAAAATGGTATGCATTTCCCCCTCTTACATCTCTTCAGCTCCTCCAAAAAGCCATGTCTTCAATTAAAAATAAATTTAAAGATACTGCGTTTAAAAAAATGTCTTGAAGTGCTTTCCCAGATCTGTTTTGGTAGTTTCTTTCTGCATCTGTTACTCAAATATAAATTCTCTTTTTCGAAGATAAGTCCTAGGCTCAGGATTTGAATGCTTTCTCAAGCTTTGAAATGCTCAAAATTCAGCTCCAAATTTTCTGCCGTTAGCAGTGTGCTTCAACCTATGAAATAATCACATGAAAATCAGGAAAGTTGTAGAAAGAGCAGCATAAAATCGAAGAACAATTTTCAAACATTCACAGAAAGACTGTTTCAAGGACTAAGGAAAACAAATGCTGATGGTTTTGGAGGCATTTAATTAATTAATTAACTTTTAATACCTCAAATTGGTGTTGATAATATTGGGGATAACTAAAAATGCATTGCAGGCAAATTTTTAATTCATGTAGAGATTAACTGCACTGAAGTCATTTGAGCTACAGCCACTGGTTTATACTCCAGCCACTCTGCTTTCAAGGATCAGGTGCAGTCTGGTTTTTGAGGAATTCAGAGTACTCAGAGCTCCCAGCAACTTCCAGGAGAGCTGAAAATGAGCCCAACAGCTCCTACTGGAAGGTCTCCCTCTGACAGATCCCCAGCTGGTATCTGTTTGAGCACCATCTGCAAGCTGAGAATCTGCTGAAACCCATGTAAGAAGGTCTTATGTTTTTACGCAACCTGTTTTTTGTTTTGTTTTACGGGATGGCTGGTGTGGTCCAGAAACACAACAATCTATAAATTACTGAAGCACTCAGCATGTTGAGAGGACTTCATTGTTCACACACATCTCCACTTGACATTTCTGCAACCTTGTGTCATTCTGTAGCATATCCTCTTCGTATTAGTGGCAATTTATCATTAATCCATTTGAATAATACTTTTTTTTTTTTTCTTTCCAACAGAAAGAGACAGAAAACATCTGCATATTGAGTAATATTAGCTACAGTTTGTGTCTCAAGTGAGACTAACTGACAACACTCATTTATTATGACTGTGTAGGCTTAATTGGGTTGACGTAGGATTTGGACTTTGTGAAAGGAGAAGCAGTTTGAAGATTTCTTCAGAAAAAAAAAACACATTTTTAGAGAGTAGGGAGAGGACTGGGGGAGGAGGGAATAAAAGGATAAATATGTAAAATAATGATGCTGAGATGTTCTGCTAAGGCCTGAACATTTAGGAGGTGTTTTAATAACGGTGCTTGAATGAGAGATTAGTTGTTAAGCCATATGGTTTGTATTACAGCTCTCATCTTTTGTTTCCTGCTTATGCTGTCAAGCATTAATGTGATTGTTTTGATTCTTAATGTCTTAATGCATCATTCCTCCCGATGCATTAGGCTAATAACTTCGGTCTTCTTAAGGGCAGCATCGCCATTCATTACTCTTCCTGTTTTGGCTGACCGTAGAAGTTGAAATGAGGGACTTAAAAATTATCTACATGTTCCAACATTTATGAAGCCAGCACATCGAGATCATTGAGAAAATCTGAAGTGCATTAAAGGCTGCTTACTTCCACTTGCTGATGACAGACGTGCAGTGCCTAAGCCTTCCCCCAAGGCAATTTACAGGCTCTTCTGCTGTAAGTGAATGTGATTTGAGGCTGTTGTCCTACCTCTGGGCTAGGCTTCGGGTAGTTCTTTGTAAAACTTCAGCAAAAGTGTGTTAAGCTAGCTGCAGGGACTGTGTCTGTGGGTATGCAGTACTTGGATTTATACAAAAAGATCTTTTACATATTGGCTGAAATACACACTGAAATATCAGTGTATACGGGCAGAGTGAATTGGGGGCTTTGGTGGAGCTGATCTAAAGAGGAAAATTGTATTTTCTGGATATTCAAATAAATTAGAACAGTAATGAACCAAGTGGCTTCATTTTGCAGGGCCTGCTGTGAAGGCTTGGCCTTGAAACGAGAACAATTTCAGAAATGCTAGAAGTTTTGTTTGAATGATGAAGTTAGATAAAGCTGAAGCATAGTTTTACAGAGAATGTCTCCTACTTTGTTACTCTTTATCAGGCTGAAGTAGTTCATCTAGCAGCTCTTCAGGTTGTTGGAGCCATGGCTGTCCTTTTCGCACAGTGATGCCAGATGAGGCCTTACGTGTTGCACAAACACCTACCTGAAAACACTCCTGCCTTCTGTCAGACTTTGTAAAATTTTGCAATAATATTGATTCCTTGCCATTCTTAAGTGTGGACAATTTTGGCTTATTTTACTGAATGAATCTGTTAGTGTAAGACAGCACTTTTTTTAATTGTCAGTAGTAAGTACAGAGAGTGCTTGAACAGATTAGCTTCTTTTGTGTGGGTTTCCTGTGACTATTCCCATTGATATACGCAGGGTTTACTGTAATTTTTTGTGTTCTGTGCAAATTCATCATGAAAGGTTCTTTGCATGTTCAGAATGCAAACAGCATCTCCTTTTTGTAATTGCCAGTGGGAAAATTCTGTCCATGTCCCGCTGCTATACACATTTAAGTGTATGAATTAACATTCATAAACATGGCTATACATCTCCACTTGAATGCCTGGGTATATGGAAGTATAGGCAGAACATACAGATAAAAGAGATGTATACACAAACAGCCAAAATATTTAGTGTGCATTTCATTATCTGCCTTTTCCTCTTGACAGCCCAAGTGCTTTGTCCTCTTCACATGGTGCCAAGAGCATTATTTGCTTGAACATGAATCATGACCAGTCCTGAAGAGTTGGGATATGTTAAGATTCCTGTGCATTTTTTCCAGGGACATTTTGACTGGCATATTTTTCTGATAGGGTTATTCAAATTCTTTCTTTCTAAAACCTATCCTGCAATTTCAAATGGTGATAGCTTCACCTAATCTGAGCACTGGTTCAGCCTATGTTCTGTCACAGAAATGATGCAGTGAATCATATGTGAAATCTGTAAATCATTTAGGAATCCAGTGGGATGAAAAGTGGTGCATCAATGTGAGATTATTGTCATTCTGTGGTCACCCCAATTTATACAGGAGAAATAGCAAATGCAGCAAGGTGGAAGGAGGATGAAAGGTGTGACGAGCTGTTCACAACATTAAAATGACCAGTGTCCGCTGGGGAGTCTGTTATGTATTCAGCATGTCACTGAAGCACTTGTGTGATGGGATTGCATTTGAGAAAGTGTCAATATGAAAGACAAGTAAATGATTTAAGTACAGGATATACCCAGTAGTATTGTCACACTGACTGAAATTTAAAAACACCGCAGATCACACGGTGGGAAGAGGCAGGACAGAAGCTTTAGGGAGACATAGCAAGTATGTGGGAGAAATGTTTTCTGAGGGAAATTATCCAGGTGGTTGGCTGTTGGTTTGGGTGTTGTTGTTTTTTCACCCTGCAGAAAGTTTCTGCTGTGGCCACAAACTGGGTTTGTTAGATGCAGGAATGCAAAGGACTGCCAAAGACCGTAAGGGACTGAAGCTGAGGTATTCAACCTGTTGGGCAGGAGATGAACCTCAGACAGATAGAACATGTTGTTTGGCCCAGCAGTGATGTGTTCTCAGTCCAAAGGAAAGTGGGTTCTTGTACTTTAGTTCTATTATATCCATGTGATGTTTCGTGTTGCTTGTCAGAATAGTGTTCTCTTACACAGGGACAGTGGGGATGAAAATGCTTGTAAGACGGAGAACTATAGAACTCAGCACTCCTCGCTCCTTGAGCCTGACTTAAAACTCAGCCTTTCTTTCCCAGTGAATGATGTTTCTCTGGATCAGGTCCTATGTGTAGTTATTCAAAATCTATGAAGCATGAGGGCATAAAAATATTAATTTTTGACATAAGTGGAAAAGCCTCTCCTTTTTGTTTTTTCCCCTAATGGAAATAATCTTGCAAATTATAATGCAATGCAGACGTTGCCCCCCTGTCACCTCCAAAGCAGTGAGCAAGAGCTAGGAAGATATGTATCAGGCAGCATTTACTTGAAATCTGCTCAGCCTGCTCGGTATTGCAGGAGGCAAAGGGGAAAATCAGATTAGAGAGGAGAGGGTTAAGACAGCCCCAGAAGCACAAAGTGAAGTGATAGTTTTCCAGTTGGGGATAAGGGCTTGATCTTCTCACCAGCCATCTTCACACAGTTCATCAGTTCTGCGGAGCGTGTCATTTCCCTAAAGCTCTGCACTCCTTTTCACCCACAAAATTGAATCCCGCACAGGTGTGGGCAGCATGTATGGGATTAAAGGCTTGTTTCCCCTAAAATCTAGACCTGTCTGTTTAAATGAGTGCCTTCATCCTGAGAGTCCTTGCTGTGTGTGAGAGTTTGAGATAGTTTGCTCAAGACAATAGCATTAAGTCATCTCCCACACTGCCTCTACGTGGTTGAGACCCTGGAGAGAAGTGCTTCAGACTCTCGTGGCTGACGAATTAAACAATGAGGAATATATGCCAGCTCTTTCCATTTGCTTATTAATAGGTTCTGTGTCTCACACTCCAAGGGGATTGTCCTCTCTTTTGAATTGCTAGCAGGGAAGCATTCAAGCATTCACTCAATGTAAATGGAGAAAGAATGAAAGAGAGTAGAGTGTTTCAGGAAAGACTGGAGCATGTCTTCAGAAATGTAAGACTAGGGATCTGACTTTGCAGAAATACTGATACTCTTGTTTCCAGAAGCTTGATTCACATGCTCAGGGCCTTTGAAAACCAAGCGCTGATCACCTGTGAATTCTGATTTTCTAATACCGTATAGCAATTGTTTGAGCTAGAAGAGGATTCCACATCTGTGTGTGGGACAATACAGTGTGTGAAATCCCTGCAACGTAATAATGCTTATTTAGGCAATCAAGTTCAGTGGGACATTTGGTGTAGAGACAGGCTCCTAAGTATTTTATCCTCTTTCTGAATTTTCAAGAATTTCTGAACATGGTTAATGTTCTCTGTCACTGATATTTGTGATGATGTCCATGAGTGCTGAGCTCTTTATTCAATTTAAATCCTTGGTTTTCAGTAAATCCTTTTGGTAGTTAGGAAAATCTTGGCATTGTGGAGGTTATTTTCCAAAAAAAATCTCTAACAAAAAATCACATGTTCATGTTTAGAACCCTTTCAATTTGTTTGAAAGACTCATTTCTGTCCATCTCAAATCTTTTACAATATAGCTGTAGGATAATTTCGGTTGGCAAGGCTGTCTGAAGGTCATCTGCTCCAGTTCCCTGCTCAAAGCAGGGCCACTGAAGTTAGATCGTGTTGTTCACAGCCTATAAATAGATATGTATCAAATGAAAATAAAGCAGGGATAATCTTCAGTAAAAGACAAGAGGCATGAAGGCATGCTCCAAAATTTAAAAGTGCTTACACTTTCCTTTTTGAATAGAGATTTCAGATTTTAAACTCCCCTGGCTCCCAATGGCTTTTTTACCCAGTTTTTAAAGGTGTCCACACACCCATAATAACACTCTGGAGCCCCAAAATTCATTTACTTTTGGGAATGGGACACGTGCTGTTAGTCTACACATAGACTTCAGCTCCGTGTTTAGTTAGCATATAGCTTTAACTTCCTTAAGTTGCATTAAGTTAAGGAATTTAAATTACATTTAACTTCCTTAAGTTAACTTCTTGAAGTTCTTCATGTGAGCATAGTCACACATCTCTCGATGACTGTTCTAACTTATTACATAAATAGATAAACTTTGGTTTTACATCTTGAATGAAAATTGCTGAGAGGAGATGTGACAAGCGTGAGGCTAGATTATTTGTTCCCCAATGTGTTCTGGCACAATATTCTCTTGGCACAATGTTTATAAGAAGCCCTATGCAGATTTAGCAGTAATTTCATTTGCTCTGCTCTTGTGTGAATGACAGCAGGGTCATGCACAGAACTGAGCTCAGAATATTTGAAGTTTCCATGAGTGTGATCTGCTCTGGGTACTCAGACAGCTGTATAGCTTTACTGTGCTCTGCCGTGTCTCTGTACCTCTTGGTACCAGGCAGTTGGTCTCATCTACTTTTATTTGCTGTGTTGGGCATCCGTGGGCTAAGTGAACACAAACTGGACAAACCATTCGCGTTGTTCTTCGTATTCCATTGGTAACATAGTGACATCTAACAAAGCAGGAAATCCAATGAGTTAATTAAGGGAGAATTGTCTACGATTTCCTCTTACCTTTTATTTCCACCCCCACCCCGTGCAAGTCTATGCAGTGGAGCTGCCTCTTGCCCCTTGTGCCAGAATGATTAATGGTGGGACCACAATGAGGTCAATTAGCTGGGGTCGGCTTGAAGCTGGAAGGTGGAGTGTGTTTCTTTATTGAACGCTGCATTCACACTCCAAACCGTGACCTGGACTACAGTGATTTATTACAGGGGCAGGGTTTTGATCACTTACCTTCAGTACCCTACCTTGGCTTCAGAAATCAGGTTTTCACTGTCAATTAAAATCCAGGAAAAGAGATCCATTCAAAAATCTGAAATGTGAACCCCAAGTAAAGGATGGGGGGCCTGATGGTGGTTTTCAAAATTGTCTCTGTAAGCCTGGCAGCAACAAAGAAATCAGATCACGTTCTGTCTCTGAGAGGAAAAATTTCATCCGTGGCTGAACTTTTACAGCCTTTTTGCTAACTGAGTTGAAACAGAGGAGCCATATCTGTCCTAACAAATTTTGAAGAGGTACTTCGGAAAAAATTGCACCTAATATTGGTATGGATGTGTGGAAGAGGGGCAGGAAAACAGCCTGTTTTTGGAGAGTTAAAAAAAAATTCTCATGTGCATGTATAAGGTATTTATTAATGAATAATGTTTAGCAGTTATGGGGCATCTTTCAACAGAGGATCATGAACTGTGCTTCATACACTAATGAAGCCTCTTGATGATGTGGTGAAACAAAACACTGCTTGTGCTTGTTGTAATGGTCAAACTAAGATTCAGAAAGACTGCATTAATTTTATATATTTTTTGATCCTGAAAGCTACTGCGCCCCCAGATTGTCTCGAACAGAGGCTGCTTGCAACTTAACACAAGGCCCTGCAGAACTAGTCCAAAAGTATGTTTTGTTGGAAATTCGTTCATTGTAATAAGGAATCATAGCTTCTACCTGGCTGCAAAGCACCTCACAAAGGAGGTCAGGAATATTGCCCATTTTGAGAAAGAGGAAATTGAGGCACCAGACAAAGTGATTTGTTTATTTATGGCTAGACTCAGTTTCCACTTAGTGTTTGATTGTGGTTCTCCAGACGCTTGGTTTCTTAAGGCTCAAAGATACCATCTTTCAGAATGTCCCTAATGCAAATGTTGCAGCTGTCACACAGCTTGCCAGAGAGGACCAGCAGTGGGAAAAACAGAGCTAGTTGTATCTGGCAGAGTGGGAACAGGGCATTTTGTTTACCTGAAGATGCTGCTTTTTGCACTGTTTGTTCCTTTGCTGGACCAAAGACTCTCCTTGGAAGCGTGGACGGGTTGAAAGCACAGCATTTAGTGCTGGTCAATCAGAGACCTGCTTTGTAAAGATCATTAAATTCTTCTATAACTGTGCTGAAAAATGCTTTGATAATATTTTCTAAGATGGTTTGTTGCTGTGTTCCTCTCCTTCCCTCCTATCCCTTGCCCAAGCCTAATTATCTAACAGTGTTCTCTATGTCTAATTATCAGGCCCATCCCTCCCACTGAAGCAGCAGTACTCCCAGCAGATTATTTTCCAGTGCATCATCTGGAGAGTTTTTAAATGGCTCTTGTGACAGACAACGAGCTCTCATGGGGAAGGTATTCCATAGAGCAGTGGCATGGTAACTTCTCACAGTGCAACGCTGGTTTGTTAAACTTCTGGCAGGAGAGGATATGGCACCTACTGCAGTGCGTCTGAGCCCTGTTCCTCGCAGTCTCATTCCCCAATTTATGAAGCATTAGCTTTTCCTTGGCTCTGAGGTACCTGTTGCTAAACCTGTGCAGAACTGCATCTGTGTCACAGAAGAGAATAAACAAGATAATGTTAATATTTTAAAGATGTCATTGAGGAGCGTTTCTTCCAGGATTTATCAAGAACAGTAGAAAATCAGGCAGATTTAAATGAGATCTAACTCAATAATAAAATTCTACTACCTATGAGCAAGTCATTCTTTTTTCAGGGCTAGTACAATAGCATTTTTTCCAGTGTCTTCATGACATTTAATGGTAAATTATTTCCTATTCTAGACTTAACTTAAAATTAAAATATGTCCATTTAAAAAAATAAGGCTTCTCTGAAACTTCACCTTTCCTTGTAGACTTTAGAGTAATTTCTATGGCACCCTATTTTATTCCTGTAGACAGCTATTGACTCAGTGCCTATTAATTTTTATAAGACTTTCTCCATGAGGCTTTGTAAGGGAGAGACATATATTTAGTCCCTGGACTGGTAAATTTTAATGACAATTTTGCACGCTTGACTTAATTCCTATTTTTCACATCCCAGTCGTGCATATCCCTCACCTTGTTCTTTTAGGGCTTGATTCTTGCCTTTAGAGTCAGATCCAGTAACACACACAAGTATATAACTAGTCCCACAGACGTTAGCACAACGTATTTTTCCGAGGCATATTAGTCCCCAAATCCAACCGACTTTCAGTGGGACTTGACTCCAAGTTGCCCTTTGCCTTCCGTGTCATCAGTACTGTGACACAACAACAAAAAGAGCTATAACACCGAGGAGGAGAAAGAAATCTCTTGGTGCTAGTTGAAGCCTTCTGGAGTCCTGCATTAAGACCTGCAGGATGCACAAGAAGTAGCGCCAAAGGAAGTAATTTTCCACTACTACAGACGAAAACATAATAATTTTTTTTTTTGTCACTTGCTTACTAAAGTGACTTTGAGGTTACCTGTGCTTAAGTGCAAGTTGCTGTCCTGGAATGGGGCCACCATGCTCAGCACCTTGCAGGATCTCACCATCAGTGACAG
>VXAV01007752.1:106508-178761 GCA_013399715.1 Alectura lathami | reverse complement strand
TTCACCAATTGTTACTTTGGAAACTGCTCAGTAAAACCCCCCTCCAAGCCTGCATTTTCTTTCATGGTGACTAATTAATTCATTTGCAGAGTGTGTGTTTCTCTCAGTGCTCATTCTGCAAAGGTGCTAAGTCTTGTAATCGGAAGGAGAGAACCTGAACAGATTTGTTTTCACATCCTACATTTCAAAGCTGGTTGAATCAGACCCACCAGCTCTGTGTTGGAAAAAGAGGTGTTCTTGTAGACTAACAACACCGCTATGTCAGGACTATGCCTCACTTTTCTCCCCAACCCCTGCAACATATGTTTGGTACTGTCAGCAAAGGTAGGCACAACTCGATGTGAAAATCAGGACGTATTTGTGCTCAGCTTTGTCTGTAGGACAAGGCAGGTCATGCCATGGCCGCTTTGTTGGCTCAGGGGAAGTGTGCAGTTTTCCACCCAGAAGTGGGAACTAAGGGAAAGCTGCTGGCTACATCTATCACCAGCAATTAACAACCCATTACCTGCTGCCAGGCTCTGGCCCAGGTTTATGCATAGGCATTTGGCAAATGGATGTGATAGTTTACAGCCTCCATAAAGGGAGGGGCAGTGATGTCTGGCTGCATCACCCAGCTCTCTTGGGGCTTTATACTTGGGGCTTACAACTTGTCATCACAGTTTTGCATGAAAAATACAGGAGGAGGAAGGATCCTAGAAGTCTGTATTCCGATTCTCTGGAGCACCTGCTTTTATTGGATCTGAACTGTATTTCTATAAGAGCGGTGGCCCAAAGGTTTCAGGGATGGATGGAACTGCACTGAGGATGGAGTACAATTGCTTGCCCATTGTTTTTGAGGACTAGGAATACTTACAGAAGATCCCACCTTCTGAAAGGTGTTGGCTGAACATGGTATCTCTGAGATGTAGGTTCACAGCTGGAAACACATCCCTTAGCGCTCCTTCATTTGGGACCATCAGTTATTGTTAAGATTTTAAAATCATACACACTGCTGTACTGAAGAATCTGCACAAAGGTATTGTTACAAAAGTGTGTGATCCAGGGTGTCTTTATGGGGGAGGAGAAGGCAGGGGGAAAAATGGTTGGTGGGAAAGTGTGAGGCTCTACAGTAACTCTAGAAAGAGTGACAGTTTTTAGAGATCCTCCTGACCAGGCAATTTATAATTTTCAAAGCTCAAGGCTTCAAACAGTAAGGGGAAAAGGCTGTTACTAACAATAAGGTATTATGGAAAAGTATTTACATAGATAAAACATTTCACTCAGCGTGTTAGGACCAGAAATAAAACCCATCTCTTGTCCTGTAGCTCTCATATATTATTCATGCTAGCTGTTTGGCTCTTTCATGCAGAGACCTCAAAGCATTTTGCAAATGAAGATGCAAGTTATCCTTATGTTATACAGGAATGGCTTAGAGAGAAGTGACTGTGCTGCAGGACCTCCAGAGACCCGAAACTCGAGCCTGGGTCTCTACGGTTGCAGTCCAGTGCCTTATCCACTGGGGTCTGTAGATACCATTTTTGTTAAGGCTCAAAAACGTGGTAGGATGTATCAGCAAAGAGGAAAAAGCTGAGAATAAGAGAAATTTAAGATGCATATACTCTAATTTTCAGTACCCCAATTTTAAAGTATTTTTCAGGGAGTTGGACAGAAATTCCAGAAGCAACAGTGCAGCTCAAAAGCATGGCAGGCATTTCACCTGCAGCCCTTTAGTATGCAAGGAAAAGAGGCACCTCGCTTGTTTTTGTAGTTTTGTAATTATCAGCAAGTATCTAACCAACTTTGCACAGGGGAGAATTCACCCTTCAGTGCCTTGTGAGTCTGCTGTTAAAATACGCCCCCTTGTCCTTGCACCCATTGCAAATCACCTCCATCTACCAATGATGCTATTGGTTCTGCTTCTGTGTATTCATAATGTGCCCATCCAAGTGACAACAGATCTCAGGTTTCTGGGACTAACAATGTCACTATGGGCCTGGCAGAATGTTTGATTTCATTCCAGGCAAAAAGTAACAAATTGGCTTTAATGGCAACATCACCAGAAATTAGGCCTCCATTGCTTTTTCATGTCACTTTCAAGTGTGTCATCGATGTTTTTATGGAATTTTATTACACAGTTTGTTATGCAGCAAGAACAGCCATGCCAGGTTCTTGGGGATCAGCAGGCGGGGGGGGCTAAGCTATAATAAGAACCTGTACACTCGTAGTTTTAATATCTTTTACTTCAAAGGCAGGAGTTGATGTGATCTTTCATCATCTCAGCTGTTGTTTACCAGCTTCCTACAGATGCTGTTTGAACTAACAAACCCCACATTTCCTGGTTGGAGTGAGTAATTCCCTCGGTGGTTGCAATCCGTTCACTTGGAGGCTTAGTACTCCTGATTGAATGATGCCACTAACAAGAAGGGGATAAACCATTTAAACGTTCAGTATCACCTTTCAGTCAAATAATAACTGGCCAAATTAGTTTGGCTTAGCTTCTCAGCCCTGCTCCCTATTTACTGCTCCGAGGGAAAACGACCAGTGAGCCTGGGGCTGTATTTGGGGTCAATTTGCTCCATGTATCAGAAAGAGACAGACGTGTTCCTGATACAAGGACTTCTCTTTGGCACTGATCTATGAACACTATTTTGTTTCCTAGTAGTCTTTTAAATCAGCCGAAATCTAGAAATTACAGGTGAGGAAAGAGCTGCAAGGTCATCTGTTCTGAGGAGATCAGAGCAAGTTCTTTAGTGCCTGTGATTACGGCGTGTGAGTACCTGTAATGGAGAAACTAGCAGCAGTCCCAGACAGGTTCTCTTTTATTCTTCCTCTATCTCCTCCTATTTTTTTTTTTTTTCCTCTTTTTCTTTGGTCCATCAGCAGAGCGGTCTCACTACAAAACTTGATGAAATTTGCAAATACACTGAAATAATTATATTGTTAAAAAATAAAAAAATAAAAAAATGGAATGAGTATGTGCCAGGCTGGCTTTCTGAGCAGGCACTGCTTTTCCTTTTGGTGACCACGATGATGCCCTCCAGGACTTCTTTCCCTGTTCTTCATATCTGAAAACCTACTCCAATCTCTTTGTGTGCCTGTATGCATGTTAATGGTGACAGCACATTATTTAGCTCCAGAGATATCAGAGCCTGGCGCTTGTTTTCCTCTCACACAGAGTGCCCCTGTCCCTTGTCGCTGACAGTCTGAGCAAGGATTGGTGGGAAGAGACGTGGACCTGGGAGGTGACTGGGTCAGGGTGGTTTGGCGAGTTGGTGGCAGCAGTGGGAAACAGAACGTGGTTCTCCATAGAACCAGTGCGCTTCCCTGATTTGTGAGGTAGCTTTTGTTCTTTTGTTGCTCTCTAACAGATGTGTTCTATGGCGTTTTATTGGTGAAGAAATGCTCTTTAGAGTTGAGACTTGCGATAGACCTAGATTATGTCCTGCAGGGATCGGCGCTGCCTTGGGAAGTGTCCGCAGCTCAGCAGGGTGCTGCTGTTCTTGCTGTGGTGAGTTCGTAGTGCTACAAAGCACTGGTGGACAATGATCACCATTTTAGAGCTGGAATATATGTATGATTTTATAGAATATGAATGCTGCAAAGCTGTAGATCGGGAACTGTGTGATGTCCTGTGGAGTGTGACTGCTGCTCAGGGGCCACAATTCCCCCTGGCTGTCCTAAGCATACTTCTAGAGCCTCTGCCGACTCCCCTCCTCCTTTCCTGAGCATTTATGTGGAAAATCGTAAGCTCAGAAACCACTTATGCACAGCCGGCTGAAAATGCCCCTTTTTGGGTGCTAGCGGGTTCAAATCAATACCTCGTGTTCTTTGACTCTTGTCTCCAGTGCAATTTTGCTGAACAAAAGTTTAATTGACCTGAAAAAGAAATTTAGCTGATTTTCAAAGCCATCAGGGCACCTAGTAAAATAAACATAGGGCAACGTCCATGTTATTTCTATGTAGAATTTTTTTTTTTTTTCCCAGCCAAACAGCTGTCTCTTAGAGGAAAAGGCAAAAGCACTGTGGTGGAGTCTGCTCTCCTCTTAATATTTCCTAATAAAAGAGCGTTCTGAAATGAGTTGGAATTCTGCTAAGAAGCAAGTTTGTGGGGAAAATAATGGAGAGTGCTGTTTCATACAGATCCAAGAATAATTTTTCCACCGTTCAGGATGCTTGGCTATTTAGTCTGCACCAGAGGCCTGGGACCTTTATCAATCAAAGAGCCACTCTGTCATTAAATGGAATCTGCGAGTCGCACTGCGATTAAACTCCGTGTAGGATATGTGAAATAAGGGTCTGATTCTCAGTTACACTAAGGCTCCTTTGTGCACCTACAGTGGCATAAAGCCCCCAAGACTTTATTTTGTATCAGATCTTTCATAAAATCTATTCACCCAAAGTGCTTTAGGGTTAAAATTAATTCAGCTAATGAGTTAAATAACTGCCAAGGGAGAGAGAAATTAAGAGTCATGGGCAAGGGGGAAAACAGATGCTTCCAGCTGAGTTTAGAAGAGAGTGTGAATGAGTTGAAGGGGAAAAGAGATGCAAAGAAGATGCACTGAGGGGTAGAAGCTGCAGAGGAGAAAGCTCTTATGCCCTGGGGGTCAAATTATATGAGGCAAGGAGGAAGGGCCCTCTTTCTGCAGGAGAATTGCTACCAGTGGAGGTTGATATTACAGAAGTAGCAATGTCAGCCAGGGTTTTCACTCACCACAGCTAGTTGCTCCAAGTCTGCACAGGTTATGCAAACATTCACCTTTTATTTTTTGTTTATATTGCAGTAGAATTTATAAAGATCTGGCATTATAGGAACAAAAAGAGGATCTCTGACTGAGTCTTTTGAAAAGGATCTAAGAATCAAACTGAGCATGTGTAAATTTTATTTTCCTCTTAATAATTATATTTATATTTCTTATTAACCAGAACCAAAAGCACAAAGCTTAGCTGGGCACAGAAACGTGTGGACAGGTATCTATCTACAAGAAACTATCAATCACCCTGAGCAACACATCTTGAAACTCTACTAGAAACAGCAGAGTTTATCTCTTTCAGGTTATTATCTCTGCCACACCTAGGTTCTTCTCAGTCCTTAGCCAATACGCTTTTATAGCACATTTAGATGCCTTGGAAAAATGCCCTCACCCCTAGTCTTTTTATTTACAACTCCTCTGAGAAGCCTTTCCAAGCCTTTAGGTAAAATTGTTGGACTCCTCTGGATCAGAGTCTATCATAGGTCTAGACGACAAAGAATATTTGAACAGATGTCGTTCAAGTGAGCCATTCCTTCTCAATTGTCATAAAACAACTTCATGCGAGGCAGAACTTCATCCTCAGTGGCTCTGAACCCACAAGAACTGTGCTAAACCAGGCTTTAAACAACTCACAGTTCCTAGCATGGTTCGACTGATGACGTTCCTTATGCTTTAAGAAGCCTCTGAGGCTCACAAACAGAAGTTTTACGTTTAATAGTTTGGATACTAACAGCCTTGATTCATTTCCCCCGGTTTTATATCATTGCTCTATCATGGTGCGGTTATAGCGCAAGGGAGGTGCCTGGGAAGCTTGGAGAATAGTAAAGGCAGGCCTGGCTTTGCTCAGCAGAACTTGTTCAGGGCTTTACAAGAAATTTTCAGACAAACTCATCTGACAAAAGCTGGGTTTTAAAAAAATAAAAAATATATATATATAAAAGCCCAAGTGCCGTATTTGAGGAATGTAAATAAAACACGTCCTGGATATTCTGTTAACTGGAGTATAGTCAGCCTTTGGATGATGTAAGAGGGACTTTGCCCCCACTTAATGTTCACTCTGTGTGAAGTTTGATGTTATGTCCCAAGTTATTGGGAGCTCTTTAAATGGAGGCGGTGAGAATGGATAGTGAGGGAGAGAGCTGTGAGCTTTATTGATTGCATCTGCACAGCATGGGGCTGACAGATACCTCCCTTTACGTGTGGGTGGGTTCAGTGTAAAACCCAAGGAGGGTCCTCCAGAGACACATTTCTTCCTAAGTCTCATTTAGAAATTTGGGAGAGGGATTCCCAGGACACTGTGTGTTGCAAGTTAGGCTTGAAAAGGCCCTATAAAACAGCTCTGGGTAAGACAGACATCCACAAGGGGTTTCCTGCAGGCCCTGGAGCCTGAAAAGGCTCGTGTTTCCATAAATCCTTTTGTGAAACCAGAGGCAAGATTTGGGTTTAACATGCTGAGTTTGTGCCAGTTTCCCAGGTCTGAAGCTGGAACAGGGTGCCCGTTCTGAGGGAAGAGAACTAAACTAGTAAGATAATTTTCCTAGACTACATACGATCAGTGCCGATGCACTTATCTTGCTCCTATGCTCTTGTTTCTCCTCGTGCTGCAACTCTGGTTTCTGTAGCACAGGGATGAAAATGTAAAACCCTTTAAAACAGGGTCTGCCTCTAGCCTGTTGGTTTTGGGTTGTTGTGCATCCCTCTGTGTGATCTGGGCATACCTGGAGTCACAGTGTGTAACTCCGAGTTTCTCTGCAAGCCTCATTTTCCTGTCAGCTGTGAAACAGGACAGATAATTTCTGCCTTACAGGCATGTAAATTTTAATAGGTTAGTCCCCAGTTCAGCACTTGAGCACATTTTGTCGGAGTCAGTGGGATTTTAGTTCTGTGATTACATTGTTTGGTGAACTAGGGCCACAAAAAATACTTTAGAATCGTAGGAATAGAGGTGTTATAGAGCTGTAAGATGTCATTATCAGTATTTTGCAGTAATATAAACCATGGTGACACTGGAGGCGTTCAAAAACTACTCCTGGACATGATTTTGGCAAACAGTATCATTTAAAAATTTCTGCCTTCAAATCTGAATGCAGCAAGACTGTGTGGCATTGGAAGTCCAGACGCAAATGTTTACAACATGGGACAATGAATCAATTATCCATTATCCTTTCTTCCTTTTTGTTTTAAAGATGCTTTTGGGAAGTAGTTATTTACCTTCTAGAAGTATGTTTGACTAGAAATGGACAATTTTTTCCTACCTCCAACAAGTAATAGGTGGAGTTTGGATCATCTTAAACATATTTTTCCATCTGACCAAAATTTTTTCTGGGTATGTTAGAGAATAATGGTTTTGCCGAATATTTTTGTTTTGATTGTTTTAAAATGCATTTACTACTACAGTAGTCTTGCTCTTTGAGTGGCTGAAGTGTTTTCTGTGTTCTGCAACTGCAGTGTCCACAGCTGGCTTGTTTCTAACACCGGAGCCTCCAGCTGCAGAGAAGGAGAGTTGTAGAGAACAGCACATACAGAGGAAGAATACAAGAGATCCCCAGAACAGGAAAGAGGAGGCTGTGAAGGAAAATGCAGTGCCCAGGCAGCTTGTTTATATCACCTCAGAGAGCTGATTGCATGCTTATCACACAGAGCACAAAGCTCAGTTGTCTAGACAATCCTCTAATTGTCTTTACTCAGTAAGTAGCAGCCCTGGTGACATTCCAGACCTTGACCTCTGCCCTGTCCAGCGCCAAAAAAGTGCCGTTAGGAATCATGTAACACTGGGTATTAAAGATCCTTGGAAAAGGCCACGGGGTCAACCTACTGTGGAGTTTTAGCAACAATGCTGAATATAGCTGACTCTCTCTCCTTCCTCCCTTCCTCTTGAGATTTGGGCTTATTGTGTGAGAGTGTAAGTCTGATTCCTGTGCTTAAACCAAGAGGTGAGGCTGTGCCGCAGCCACCTGGGGGCTATGCCAGGGAGGAGGACAGTACAAAGTCTGAGATTGTTGTGGCATACTGTCCTTTTCCTAAAGAGCTTGGGCAATCCTTGGTCCAGAAGTGTGTTTCTGAATATTGTAGTTGGGCAGGTCAGGGAGTAAGTCTACAAAGAGACTGCTAGCTAGAGCAACAGGGTTGTATGTGTTATAGCCCTGTAAATAATCACGGTGGTTGTGGCCCAAGGATCTAGGAGATGGGAAGCAGAGTGCCAGCCACTGCTGGAAATCCGTGCAGATCTGCTGAGGGGATGGTGAAGGGGAAGGCTAAAAGCATTAGGAAATGTATGGGCTTTCAGAAATTTTTCTGTAATTCAAATTCAAATCTCGTATCTCCAAAAAGGAGCCTATGTATAACCTTTTCTATGTCAGAATCCTCATGGCTGCTGCTGTTGAGAAACCTGACTTCTGCACACCCTGCTCCCCGTAGCTGCCATTGGCAATGCAGTTTCTTGGCACCCTGAGGAGACCCTGAGCATACAGAGTGAGGGCCCAATTCCACAGAAACTGCTGCAACTGGAGGTCACATCAGAGAGGTGCTGAATGCATTCTCAGGTTAGAGCGAAATTCTGTTGTTTAAGTAACAGCTGTTCTTATTGTACAAGTTTGATCTTCTGCAAAGTACTCAAGTAAATTACACCAGTCTTTTCTTTTAAATAATGAGAAATAAGTTTGTTTGAGCTTTTAAAAGAAGTAAATATATAGAACTTCTTACCAAACGCCTCAGCTGGTGTAAACAGGTAACTGCTAATACCAGTGGTGTTCTGCCAGTTCACAGCAGTTAAAGATCCGAGTTGCTATTTCCAGGCAAGTTAAAAGCGTTAGCGTGCAAATGACTGCAGAAATTATTGCTGAAAGGTTTTACGCCCAAAGGCAGATCAGGTATCAGGTCCAGGGAGGGCTCATCCATTGCTGTTAAAGGAAATAAAGGAGAGAAAATTGGGAAGCGTTAACTGATATTTTTAGAAGCTTTGTAATGACAGGTCACATTCCCAAGGACTATAAAATGGCAAATCTAGCACCCGTTATTCAAGAGGGGCAAAAAGATACAGCAAGCAATTATGGTTTAACACCAGTTGTGGGAAAAATATTAGAAACCATTTTATGAGGTTTTGGGAGTGAACAGCTTGAAAAGGGTAATTTGTTAGAGATGGCCAACATGGGTGTTTGAGGTAGGGCTTTAACTAACGTAGAATTCTTCAAAGGTATTACTGCCGTGGGAGGCAACGGGCCTTGACTGGATGGCGTGCCCTTGTGCTGCAGTTCCAAAGTGGCAAACTGGGATGCAGCTACAGAGCTCCTCTTCCTTTCATTGAGCTGTGCTGCTGAACCTATAGAAACGTGTTTACATGAAGGATTTCATTTATAAATAATGATAAAAAAAAAAAAAAAAAAAGGATGAATCCTTTTAGCCAGGCAAGGAGGTGAAAGCCAGGTTTTGTTTAAAGAAGTGAAACAAAGTGGATTTCCTTTTGCCTTCTAATTCCTGAAAGTCTGAAAGACCATCACACGGGGCAAAGGAATGGAACCTGGAGGAGCTGGACTCGGGTGCTAAACTCCCTGTGTGACCTTGAGGAAGTTACTGCAGGAAAGGTTCTCTCAAGCGAGCTCTTCTAGGTGCACTGTGATATCCAGCTGCAGCTCAGATGCTTTCTTGAGGTCATTTATAGAGCTGAGCAGTGGAAACATCAGTGCGTCTTTGCCTAGTTACGCAGATCTTCTCTTTGTGTGAATGACTTTAAAAGTAAAATGCTGATGTTCTCTGTGTTGCAGGCTAGAGTTCAGAATGTCGCTTGTGGTTTCCAGTCTTGCCTTGGCCACTGAACCTGTGAAGCTGGCCAGGTCTTTCCTTTGCACTCCTGTTCCCTCACAAACCTTCTCTGTCATAAGCAGGTGGCTGGGACAGATTCCTAGCATGTGATGTACGATTTGTCCCTGAACTCAAAGTCCTCAAGGCTTCTTGATGCTACTGTGTAAAAAAGGCAAATAATAAAAATAGCCTTAAACCAGGAAACAGAGGTAGTATTATATTCCTGAACTACCAAAAACCAGCTTACAATCTGTAACAAGACTGAATTTACTCTTAGCACTTTTGAATTCAGGCTTTATAGGCACGGCATTTCAAAAATACTTGCATTGTAGGTGTTCTCGACAATTCCTCTTTCCAGCATTGTCTTGTGTATGCATGAGAACTGCATGCACTTAACCTTATTTTTTCTGAACACAGAGGATGTACTGAGCAAGGAGGTAGCACTGCTACCCCCTTTAGAAGGGCTTGACTCTGAGGCCAGTAAATAGAGAATGTAGTTTCAATGCAGACAAATATAAAATGCTAAGTCTTGAGGGCAATGCACCAAAAGTGAGAATACATAGTAAATGGAAGAGCCACGCAGCATACTGATCAGGGAGGGGATTTAGAGGTGGTGGTATAAAAGTCCTTCAAGTTGTCATGCTATGGTGCTGCTGCAGCTGGAAAAGAATGTAGCATAGTGTAAAGCATCAATAGAAAGTGGAAAAAAACAAACAAACAAAAAAACACAACAAAATAAACAATCATTGCATTGCTCTGTTTCTTCAATGAGGCTGCAAAAATATCCTTGTTCCTCACAAGGAGCAAAGTATTTGCTCTAGGGGAGAAGTCAGACACAGAGCAGAGTGCTGATTCCTTGCCTTTTCCTGGTGTTTGTATCAGAAGATAGTCGTGTGCAGCTGAAATTCTTCCACCTAAGGAAACAGGGGCCAGAGGCCTTCTGTGGTCAGATGGAAGCATTCAGCACTACCGAGGGGCCCGAAGCGGTGTGAGCAGCGAGGGAAGGGGAACTCAGCGGGGGTCAGCTGGGGCGGTGCTGGGGCATGGAGCCCAGAGCCACCAGGGGGGTTTGTCCTCGTCACCGTAACGTCCTGGGGCGCACAGGCTTCCAAATGCAGTGAAATGGGTTTGTGGCAAAGCAACGTGTGTCTACTAGCCAGTAATTAGCACACTGCTAAAAGCTCTGACCGCGCAACTCTGCAATTTCAGATCACCCGTGTCAGTGTGATGAGTGTACTCCTGCAGCTCCACAAAGTGCCCACTGGCATGTACTGAGGGGCTGCAGGACTTGTCCTGCTTAATGAGGTTGTTCTAAGATAAAGGCCTTTAAATTTCAGGTGGCCAAAGATGAATCCTCATTCCTGGAAACAAAAGAGCGAATACAAAATGGAGGGGAAGCTGGAGAAGGCAACGGGGAATCCACAGAACTGCTGGGGACTGGATTGCTTGCACGGGTCAAGTCAGTTAACCTCTTTTTTATTACTATTATTTCTTTATGCTGCTATCAGCACACAAGGAAATAACAAGTGCCCATCTGCTTACAAAAATGTCTTGTGATGCTTCAGCAACAGCTACCGCATTCAGTGTAGAACTATGGACAAGGTTCCGAACAACCAGGGGAGCTGAGTTAAGCCTTGGCCCTCACCTCTGCATGCGGGCAGGCAAACTCCTTTTTGTGTCCACTGATCGGCCCGCCATTAGTGACACCAACAGCAGGTGCTGCTTCTGTTTTCAACAGTAGAATTCTAATGCTTGACATGTGTTTATTATTGTTAAAAGATGTTAATGCTGCCTGGATAGCTTCTAATGTAAGGTTTGTTGCATGTGGATATTCTACTCTGCTCGAGATCAGACCTTTGCCTGGACGTCGTTCAGCCAATCCCCACAGCGGGGGGTGTAACATAAGCACGTGGGACAGTTGTAGGAGAAGAAAGGGAAACTCAGGTACGCAGAGCAGGTGTTACTATCCTGTCACACGCAACAGGTCTCCTGGCAGGGGTCAGCATCGAGCCTTGGTCCCCAGGCTGCCGTATGTTAGCCTGTGTGCTATCCATTGGGTCCAAAATGTAATTCTTTGTTATGCAGAGGCACCCATTTTGGGAGGGAGCATTTGGAATACTGGAACCGGAATCCACAGATTCCATCTTCTAACTGAAAATCCTTTTTCGGTTCAGTTGCAGGCTCTTTGGGGCCAGCGATTGCCTTCTGTTTTCTGTGGTTATAAACACCTTAACACAATGGAGTCATGGTCCATGACTGGCTTCCCTAGGTGCTGCTTCAGTGCAAATAATAATAACTGCACTGAATTGCCATGTCCTGCAAGGAAATGGTTGGGAAACATTGGGAAACTGTTTGCTTATGTTATTGTAAAAACAGGAATGTTTACTCATTATATTTAAATAGGTTTGGATCACTGTGGATGAAAGTGAAACAAGATATAAGCCTGCAATGACATGCATAAATACATAATTAAGTATATTTCCTTTCCATATGGAGAGGATTAGCTTCCTTGTCTCAGCAGGGAGTTGCTTTATTTGGTGTCTGCTCTGGTGTCCCTTTCTTTCTGACAGCTTACAGGGGTACGCTGAAAGGGAATTTCACTCGCTGGCTAATGAATGTTGGAATAAGGACTTTGAGGGCATGTGGGAAAGAATAAGTGATTGCCTCAGAAAGCAGAAGTTTAGGGACCTTAAGGGCCGTCCTGTTATCCTGACTTCTCTTCTTGACCTTAAGTGGGCCCTATGGGATGATACTGCCCACCTTACCAGGACTTATTGCTTAGTCATAAATCGAGGCAGGGAGAGAGAGATGTGTCCAGTAAATGCTGAAGTGTCAGCAAAAGCTCCTTAACTCGGGTTTCATAACTTGAGAAATATTTTATCACCCTTGTGAGCCAAACCTCTGAAAAATCAATCGAACTTGAGAGTTGCCTGTATTGATCTGAACGGCTGAGTTGTATTGAAATATTCATGGCTGTGTGTGTGCGTTTGTGTATGTGTGGTTAGGGGACTAACATGTAGGTAGCTTTCAGAGGATGAAACATGCTCATTTTTCATTTAAAGTAGATTAAGGCTATCAGGTGGCTTGCAAAGCATGTATTTAAAAGGGAATGCATGTGTTTGTCTTACAACAAGGCTTCTGACAGATAAAGAGAAATGCATTCTCAATATTAGTATTTTTCTTAAATGACAAACTGTTAGGAGGAAGAAGTCAAGGAGATCTGATAAAATTAGCACCACATTCTCTTGGGGATCTCTGGGCTTGCTTTGTTTGCAAAGCCAATTTGGACACTGCGTCTTTGATCTTCACTTTCAGTATTTGAGCAGGCATGTTTAGTATCACTCATTTCACAGGAGATTTGGGATTCAAGTTTCTTCAACAATCTAAAAAGCAGTACATTAGAAGGGGAATTGTCTGCCAGTCGTCTTAGAATCTCAATACCCTTGATACTAATTTGATGCGATGCATTTCACCAGATGTGTCTACCTGAACGATGTTTTATGCCCAAGAGGTTTGTGCTACTGTAGAGTATGAAACCTGGCTTTTCTTCCAAGAGCAATTGAACAAAAAGCATCCATAATTTTAATCTGCATATAGGTGTGACAGGGTACAAATATTTGGGAGGAAGGGGGTCTGTCAGGCAGAATTCAAGGAAAGACTAGAACCACACCATAGAGAAAATCACTGCCAATAATGCTTCAAAAATATTTTAAGAAATTGCTCCTTGTATGTATGCATGTTTAATGGCTTCGCATATTTGGATCAAAACTCTGAGACCTACCATTTTAATTGATTCCTTTCCTCAAAAAAGGAAAACAGGAGAATTTCCCAAACTTTCCTCTGTAAGTTAAAGGAAGGAAAAAACACACTTGCCATTCTTTATTTATTTGCATTCCTCGATGGCAAAGTAAACTGAACGTTTAAGCAACTGACATCAAAGATTTGATTTCTCTGAAGCTAAAAAGCCTATTAATCACAATTTTAAAGTGTTCTTTAATTACCCAGTAATAAAATGACACGCACAGAGCGGAAGGAAAGATTGTGTACTGTTAGAGCTCCTCATGCTTGTTTGTGTTTCAAATCTCACTGGAAATCCTCGCTGAGCCCTCTTGCTTCTGCTGCTTAATTCTGTTTTACCACCACAGCTATTGTTCAGCACCGAGCTCTGTTAGCCACACACCACGCAACTCTGAGGGAGGGAAGAAGCACTAAGAGGAGCAGGCCTGGTTTCCAAGTTGACCTGCCAGACACAGTTGCAACGGAAACTTCATCTTCCCAGAGGCTCTGAAGCGCAGAACTTAGCGGGGGCTGAAGGCGGTGGTGGTGCTAAACCCTTTGCTCCGCAGGCGTTGCATTCCAGCTGCAGGGACCATTCCCGTGCTTCAGGTTTGGACCACACCTTGGTGCACGAGGAAGGACATTGAGTCTGGGCTGTGCCCCGGGAGAGGACCACCTTGAATCCCTCTCTAACAGCAGACTGGGAGATAAAGGACCAGTAGGTGGTGCTCAAGATTGCACGGCACAGGCCGAGTCCAGTGCAGCTCCTCCTAGGCCTCAGCTGTCTGGGTTTCAGGTTGGAAGTGGCCCCTTGATCTAGGCACTGAAACGAGGAGGCACAAAGGAGTTCTGCTTAACACTCGAAGGGATGCAGCGTGTCAGAACAAAAGTGGCTATAGGGAGAAAGACAAGGTAAATCTTTTCTTTACTCTGTCAAGCATGGAAACCTTGTAAATGAAGGAGGAAGAATAATCAAGTCAAGGTGACACCCAGCTCCTACTTTTACGAGATAGGTGTTCATGGTGGTAGAGAAAAGTTTGGAAATATGAAGAAAATCCAAAGGACTGTGAAAAATCAGAGGCCTTACCACAAAACAAAACAAAAGTCCTACATCATTTAATAAAATTTTAGAAGTCCTTGAAATCTTCTTCTAGTTTTTAATCCTTTGCCAGCAAGGAAGCAGGCTACAAGGATGTGAAGCAGTGCTCAAGGCTCCTCGCGCTGTGAGCAGACGCAGCTGGCAGCGGTAGGTGCAGGATGCCACGAGCTGAGCTGGGCGTATGTTTTAGGTTTGAATTGGCTGCTAGTGCAAAATTCAGCCAAGTGGGTAACATTCGGAGCTGGTCTGTTTTCAGATCCAGACAGTTGTTAATGAAACAGTTGCAGTTTTGTTGACAGAACATTAATTACTTGATCTTAGGACTTGGTAATTGCGCGGGCCCCCTCTGTATACATCACTAATTACATTAGCAATTATATGGCATTTTAAAGACAAAGAAATGACTACAGCAATTGCAGTGTCATAGGGACCCTGCTGGTAAATTTCAATCAGGTTCCTACGATCCCAGTGAAGTGTTGAGATAACTCCTACGTCCGAACCCGGCAGCCTATCTGCATTGGTGAGTTGCTGTACCCACTTAGACCAAGCATTCCTGGGAAAAGCAGGGGTGCTTGAATTCCTCACCAGGATGTGTTATGTTCTCATCATTGCTCTGAAGCATTCTCAGAAGCCTACCTGCTACTGGAAATATTTACAGTCACCGTTATTCTGGAATGTGACAAGTGTAGAGGCTCCTTTAGTCTGACAAAGAGCTGTGACAAATCTTCATTTGAGGAAGAACCTCACAGCGTGGAAATGTCTGAAGGACACGTTTCAGTTGTCGCTGCCATTTCTTTTTCTTGCCCCACCTCCCTGCGCTTTCCATCTCCTGGTACAACTGTGTGTGCTAACGTGAAAAATGGCCGTAGCCGCCTTGGGTCAGGAAGTATTTTGTTTGTTTGTTTGTTTTGTGTATTTTTTTTAACTTATTTATATGTTGCCCTCCATGGTGGGTACGGATTTTGAACCCTTCACACACCGTTGTCTTGTAAGTGGTGAAGGGGATGTGTGCACTTTTGGTGTTGTGCTAGGATGAACAGGAACATCAAAGAAACCCAATGCTTGTATTTCTTTTTCGTTTATTTTGTAGCTGTGCTTCTGGTTTGCAGGCCAGAGGGGAAAGTAATTACATGGCCAGATCTGTAGGTGGCATAACTTGGTGCTTCTCCACTTGCTCCGGTTTGCGATGGCTCAGGATCCGGCCCATGTCTCATCAACTTTTCAGCTTGTAAACAGGGCGAGGTGCTATTATTACCTACGGACGATCCCTGCCTTGTGCTGTTCATCCCCCTGTTCCACCCTCCCTCCCTTTTCACCGTTCCTTGACTACTATGGCAGGTTGGCAATCAGAAAACAGGCAGAAGGTCTGCAGCTTGCTGTGTGCGCCCAGCAGCAGACGCCGCGTGCAGAAGCCCACTTGATGAACTGGTCTTTGGTGTGGAGCCCTTCGTCCTGGGAGCTAAATGTGGGGTCCTGGCTGTGGCTAAGCACCACTCCTTCCTGAAGCGTGAAGGGCATCAGTCACTTTCCCAGGTCGGTTTTGCGGTCGCGTTGTACTTGAAGTCTGCTGGGTAGTTTTTTCTCACCTTAAGTATTGTAAAAATGGCAGATTTAATTTTTTTCAGTCATGAGGCAAACTCACGGCGTTGGCTGGCATGCCTTTGGGTGAATCAGTTTTTTTATTGGAAAGAACAGCTCTGTTGAAAATAAGTAGGTATGAGGATAAGGAAAATCTAAACATGCATGTTTTGATTTGTCTCATCTCAGTAAGGGGAGTGTTCTGCTGTGACATTGTTTAAACTGAAACAGCAACAAAAGAAGTGATCTTTCTGAAACAAAATATGTTTTTCCAGGGAAAGGACATCGCTATCACAACTTCTCATTACAGAAACAAACTTAATAACTTTTATTCAAAATTGGGTAGTGAGAGCTGCATTGGACTGAGTTTGAGACCATGGACACGAATGAACTGGGATGAGTTTTTGCAAGCAGGCATGCCATAAAACTCGCAGATGCCTAATAAGAAAATAGGCTGGCGGATGCAGCATGCTCCACAGGAAAAGGACCTGGCAGAGGACAGGCTTCTGTTTTGTCGTTCCTGTGTCCTCTTCTGTTACTGTGGTAAACAAGGGCTACCTCATCACAACCCCAGGGAAGCAGGGCGGCAGCTAGGATTTCCCCTGCCTCCCCCAGGCTCCTTATCTTCCCTCCATGGGATGGTGTTTGGGTGCCTTCCACTTTGGGAGGGGGAAGTGTTGGGTTTCCTGCTTCCCCTCGTCTACACCGGTGTTTGCACAGCGTAGTCTCTGTCATGGCTGCTCTGTCTGCACCCTCTGCTATGGCCACCAGCTGTCTGTTTAATCCAGTCCTGCAGGAGGAGTTAATGAGACATTCCTCCTTAAATAACCTGCTGTGATTAGAGCTTCAGATCTTTGCACCTCAACAGCTGTGTGTTGTCACTGAGATAAATATTTTAACTGGTCTGGCAATTCCCTAGCTGCCCTGGGTAAGTGGCTGAAGGAGTGGCTATTGTTTCACTGTTTATTAAAGTGAAATTCAAGTTCTGACAAAACAGCCATCTAGAAAAGACCTGTAAAGGAAAAACAAGGGTGGCAGAGTCTGGCTTTCTGGAGCGTTCTTAACCCAGCGCGTCGTGTCCAGCATGGGCCCGCCTGTAATCGCCCGTAAACTTCAACGTAGTGAATGAAGGATTTAAGGAGGTTGTAGATTTTCAGAACTGGGCAAGATGCTGGTATTTTTATAGGTTCAGCATGGCAGTGTAACTGATTTTTGGTTTGTTTTTAAGAGAGGTTCTCCTTAGCTACAGATATTCTTTGATGCCATCTGAGTTGCTTGGGGTTGGAGGGAGTTGTGCATCTGCTTTCTTTGAATTTGGAAGTTAATGTGTTTTCTGAAACTCTTCTGCTGGGGCACTTCATGCACCTCCTTCCCCCATTCAGCATTTTGTTAGGAAATTGCTCACAGGGAATTTGCTCAGGCACAGGACAGCTCTACAGGTGACAGCGATAACCTGGCACAGGCACACGCCGTGGCTGTACATCACTGGGAGGTGACAACAGAGCGGATCTCCACGCTTCCATCTGCATAATGCACGTCCTCACCTGCGTATAGAAGTAGGTCACTGGTATAGGCCAGGGCTCTTTCACAGGAGCTAAAATCATCACTGCGTGCACTGCTGGGATTTTGGGGGGGGACAAAAGCTGAATCAGGCTTTAAGCAGAACGGGGCTGTGTCCAAGGGTGTTGCAGTACGGCAGTGGACAACTTGGGCTCCGCTGCTGGGAAGGAGCTCATCTGCTAACTGCATCTTACCCCTGACTGAGGGATTGAAGCAGGTGACCAAGCAACCTGTTTTCTTCTCTGCTTTTGGCTGATCGTGCCTATCGTTTTCAGATGCTTTCACAGACATATGGCAGTCGTTTAAACACTGACACACACTCTGTTGTTTGTTAGTCAAAAAATGTCGGTAACAGGGGCTGTCATCATCAAACAAAACTTCCATTTGCTTGAACCTTTCCCATGATTTCGCACCAGAAAACTGAATATTCCTGGGTTTGATAGCTGAGTATCGTTTTCCGAGACACTTACTTTTTCTGATAAAATAAAGCCAGTTTGCCTTTTTGATCAGCGTTCCTACCAAGGGAACAGAAATTCCCTGTCTTACACATGCTTCACCCGGCCTTTGGCAGCCGGTTCCTGTTTCTGAACAGGTAGAGCAGGGTGCGGGCCCCCGGGCTGCTCTGCTGGCCGGAGGGCAGGAGCTGCGGAGGGGCACGTTCAAACATCCTGCTGACTAGAACCAGCGCTGCGAGAGGGAGCAGATGCACCTCGGGCTTTTCTCAGAGGAGCCAGCGTGACTCATCTCTGCAGCACAGCGTCAGAGCTGGGCACGAAGGCGGTTGCTAAGACGGGACCAAGAACAAAAGCAAATTTAGTCGCGCAGCCTGAGCCCAAGAACAGGCCAGTGTCAGTGCAGGCTTTGTGATTTTGTGCTTTGACCAGATGCACAGTACAAAAATAGGGAACAGAAGTCACAGCTCTTCTACATTTTGACTCCTTCCCACCCCACAGGGTGCTAAATCCTTACAGAGCTGCTGGCCACTTTGGTAATCAATTGTGATAAGGGAAGAGGTCAGAAGAGACCTGGCTGTCTTGTTCTGTGACCAGTGTAACCCAGAGGTGTCCCTCCCTAACGGTGGGTGGACATCCTACAGACAAGCATGAAGGCTGGCTTTGAAAAACTGCTGCATAGAATTTACTTTTCTTTCAAAAAGATTTTACCATAACTGTACCTTGAGTGGGTCATAGGGATGATAAAAGATAAAGAATAAAGCATATTGGATGCTCTGAAATTAAGATAATTCCCCCCCCTTGTTTACAGTACAAAAATTTTATTTTTTTGTTAGGATAATTTAAAGTTTAAAACTGAAGTAGACATATTCATTTTACAAACAAGATATTCTTCCATAAGTAGGACCATTAAAAACAGTAAACAAAAAATGCTATCTTTACAAAAGCTCTGTGCATAGCAACTTCATATCGTATATAACTGACAAAGCAAAAAACAAAACCAAATCCGACCAGCCAACCCCAAACAAACCCAGAAACTATACAGTAGGGAGAAACGAGGCCTTAATTTACAGAAGGGAGAAACGGTCTTGAAAAAACCATGCATATTGGAGGTGTGCAAAGAAACAGGGGGTGTGAGATGCTATACCGAGATAAATAAGGAAATAAAACGAACTCTTTCAAAGCTGTGATAAACTCTGTAATTACCTATTGCAACACTTTCATCGTTCTAGTGGCAAACGGGAAAGCTGTTAGGGAATATCAAACAGCGGTAACTAAAGAGGACAGATTTGCTTAGTACATTGAGAAAACCCTTACACATTTTTTTTACAAGACTTTTCCTTTTTGTTGGGTGTTTTGCCACTGCCAATGTCTTCCTTTCATGTTCAAGGGTTCTTGATTGTATTTATTTACACACCTTTTTTCTTTGTAAAGCTACCAGCAACTTCTACGCTTATCTTCAATACGAGGATTTTTACATGCATGAGCAAAATTTATGTTCCTAAGTAATTCCTATGATTACTATTTTTTTTTGTTTGGCTCAAATCATACCCCAACACACCTTTTTTCCTTGTTTACACCAACTGAGGCAGCTACATTTCTTTTTTTTTTTTTTTTTTTTTTTTTTTTTTTTTTTCCTGTAAGCACCTGAAGTAGCTTTCTGGGGAGGTTTTCGTTCTCCTTTGGACTCACAGCTCTCCCACTTTTGCAACTGGTTGGAGCTAATGAAAAATAACTGAGATGTGAAAAGAAGGGTGGGAAGTTCAGAACCTTTCATTCTTACTTTTTTTTAACCAGCCCGGCATTTTTTTTTCCTGAACCTTCCAGAGACTTCAGTAGTCTCTTAATGTACCTACACTGACAATGCAATAATAAAAAAGAAGGGTGGAGAACGAGCAGAACAGGTTTTGTTTGTTTTTCCCATGAAATGTCTCAATTTTTCATTGGAAATCTTTCTGACTGAAATTTTGTAGTGAAAAGCTTATTTGTTAGAAGTGTGAGGAGTCAAGGTAGCAAGCTGCTGCTTTTCAGCCTGTGGTCGAGAAATTCCTAGCTGGAATATGTGCTGGGCACAGAATTTTGAGTGTGAGCAGAGATGACAACATCAGAAAGTAGCCAGTAGAGACGGGCTGGGAGAAAACGCAACACCGTCGCGCTTTGGAGCTGCCTGGGGTGTTTTAGTACATCAAAATGGGGGAACAGAGATGAAATGTCAGAAATGAGTCTGGTAAGACACGTTTTGGAAATTAGGGCTAATGGAGAATTCCTTGACCTCTGTGGAAGTTTTAATCTCAACTCTTAATAATCCCCAATCTGTTGGTGGTGGTTGTTTTCCCCTGTATGCCTACAGAATTCCAAACATGAATTTGGACCTCTCATTCTGGTACCTATCAATGTATGAAATAATTTTTCTTCTGAATAACAGTTTCAGGTTAGCGCACCCTGTTGTGCTGTCAGAGGCGAATGCTCTGCAGCGCTCTGTTACATCTCCAGACCTCCTGACAGCACCTACACTCCCATCCTTCGGGGAGCACGTGGCTTCAGCGCTGGCTGCTTTGCTGACCTCCTTGATGGCACAAAGGGCACGCAGAGGGCCTGCAGCGTCAGTGAACTTGCAGCCACGATTAACCGTGAGTTATTTTATTTTGTTGTTTCTGGAATGAGACACTTGTGGTAACCTGACTGTAAGACTCTGACTATATTCATGCTTCTTAAAAACACATTATTCCCACCAACTCTCTTTTTGAAGTCGCTTTTAACTGCCACTTTTGCTGACAAATTGGGCTGTGAGTTTTAGAGTACGGTAACAGAAACCTCCCCGTTCCCTTTTATAAAATGAATTCAATAGCTTCGAAAAGGCACCTAACGACCCCCCTGCTAGAATGTCGCAGCTCAGCCAGGAGTGGCACAGAGCTGCTTCCCAGCAAGCGTGTTGCCTCTGTAAAGGACAGGAGCAGCCCGCTTCCAGCCCAGGCTCCTTCGCTGTGCTGCGCCTGGTTAAGGGCACGCCCTGTAGGTGTCTGCGTACACTAAATGCATTCCTGCAGTAAGCTGCGCTGCACGCTGCACCGTAAGGTTGGGTTATGTTGGGCCTCCAAGGCAGCTCTTTGGCTCACACCTCAGTCAGACTGCTGGGCGCTGGACAAGAACAGTTCAGGGACCGTGGGTTAAGGTTTATTTACCAACAGAAGGATGCTAGCACAGGAACCACTACTTGTGCAGCTATGGATGCTCTGTATTTTAGTGGGGAGTAAGTAGCGTAGCTGACTTTTTTTTCCTCAAAAAATGGCTTTCCAGGAAAATTGATTTCCGTTGAGCGGTCCCTGGTTGGTCAGGTAGCTAGTGATTGCTTTTGTTGCATTCTTACCTTCCAGCTCCTTGAAAGGAGAAGCAAAGGAGAACTATTTTTTTTTTTTTTTAATGCTAAAATGCAGAAAAAATCAAAGCAATTGATTACGTCTATAAACTTTAGTATATAAATGGAAAATACTTACCATTTGTAATGACTCAGGATAAAAGTGCATAAATTACTCAAAAACATATTTACCCTTAATAAATGCACCTTAACATGAAGTATAACTGAACTTAGGGTGTTCTACCTACATGGAACAACGCAGAGAACTCTCTCCCTCCCAGTTCAGCACGTTCAGTGGATAACACACAGTCAGTTCCTCCTGACCCCTAGGTGCCACGCAGTTGCCCACCGGTTAACCCCAGTACCTGAATATCTGAATTGAAACGAGTAAGTGGAAGAGAGGAAGGATGAGGAGGATGAAGATTTATACATGAAGCAGTGTCCTGCATACCATAGTGTGTATAAACGTTTCTGATGAGTTTGTTACTCAGAAGGAATCCTATACATCCTTGCACATGAGTTCACTAAGAGGGAAGAAGTGAGGAGCAACCGCAGCAGTAATAATATATCTTGAACTTGTCACTACATTTCTGCATCATTTTTCTTCATTGTACAACTGGAGGAAAAAATCCAAAAAAGGTTTAATTTCTACCTCTACATACAATAAGTTACAAGTTTATTTATTTAAATAATTGTAAAACATCTTACATTTTTAAAGAGGTTAAACTATAAGCAAATACACACATACACCGAAGTTCCATCACTCATGTCAGTTTGTCCTAGAAATTCGTTCATGCTGGTACCCTGTTTTGTTGATTTTTTTTCTGCATAAACTAAATCGATATCTGAAAGGCTCCATATAAAATAGAAACTTCAACTTTTTTTCCCCTACAAAGTAAAACAAATTGTATCCAAAATATCAAGCTTGAATCATTTTGCCAATTTCTTTTTCCTTTTAATATTTTACAAATCTGAGGAAGGTTTCACGTCTTTCAAGAAAGACTTTGCATTTCTGATTCCGTTCTGCCAGCTGTTGTTCCTCCTGGCTCTTGGCTGATTCCTCGTTCACCATGGTTTAGGAATTGACGTGGTTGTGTCAGAAATATGAAACAGGTAAAAGATGCAGCCTTCTATCTTGTCCAATCCATAAAAAATGTTCCTTTCTTTTCCTGGGCCTGGCTTTCCCCCAAAAAAGAGCTTGTAGTGCTATTTCTTTCTTTTTAGTGGTCCATCACAATAAGTAGTTTTGTGCTGTAAAAGAAAAATGAAAAAAAAGAGGAAAAAAGGGAAGAGGGAGAGGAGCAAAGCTGCCTCTTCCTTACATCGGGGGAACGACAAGACCAGTCATGGCTGAAAAAGAAAATTGACAGACATGAAATGCTGGCATATTTTTATGGAACAAAGTTTCTCTGAGCCCTTCACCCCTCTGTGTGCGGCCATGTGTTGCAGCAGGGGCTGTATTTGCGGGTTAAACTATTACATTAGAACACTTCAACTTCTTCCAAGGCTTTTATGCTTTCCTGAGAAGAACTAACAACGCAGACTGACAGTGACCACAGGAAGCGGACAGTGTGCTCCCTCACTGTAAACTCACCAAAGGCACGTTGTTCTTAACTGGATGGGGGAGAGAGCGGATTAACTCGATCTTAGTACATGGATTTTCAGAAAAGCCTGCTGATCTTTTGGTGCCTGTGTCCAAGACTTCTTGAAGATGGACACTGAATTTTTTGGGATAGTTCTGAGCAGACTTCTCCTGCCTTCTCAAGTAGAACAGACAAAATCATTCTTGAAAAGTCAGGATCAAGCAGGGTCTTTGTTTCCCACTCCACCTGCTAATTTGCTTGCAGAAAAGGGTTCTGCTGTGAGTGAGGAGGGATGATGTGAAAGAAAATGGGAATTCGCCCAGGAACTGCGTATGGGCCCTGGGATGTAATTGTGAGCGCTGATTCGTTGGAGAATGACCAGGGCCAGGCCTTGCTAATTTAGTTTCAGTGGAAATAATGGGCCAGCCTCTCTTCCTCGCTTGGTTTGCCCCATATGTCTGAATCACTGCAGTCCTACCTGGCAAGTTCCCAGAACGCTGGGCATATGTAAATTATTTATTAGTCACTCTCACTGCCTTTAATTGCAGTTATATTCTTCGTAACTGACAACAGCAACATTCGAAGCTGCCTGGAACTGGTGCTGTTCCCAAAGGTTTTGAGGGGTAAGTTCAGTTTATACGTATTTATATAACAAATGAGTGAGTCATATTTTCAAAGGGGCCTCAGTGGAGTGCAAGATCCTAATCCTGTGAAGATTTACGTTCACTGAAATTTGTGGGATTATTCATGTGTTTAAAGCCCTGTCCTCTGAGAATTAATTTCACCCTTATGTTCATAGTGTTTAAAAAAAATGCTCGGGGCAAGATCCTCAGCTAACATGACTCTTTTATTGGAGCTCTGTTGATTTTAAGCAACTGTGGATATGGTCTATGATTTAATACAATAGGAAAATAAATATTTTCATATTTTGTAAGTGACTAGGGCTAAAATTTCCTGCCAATTTTGGCAGGCAGCTGAAAAAAAGAAAGTGAAACTGCCCAATCTGAAGTCAAATATCTGCTGTTTTGAATTGCCTAGAACTTGCTAGTATTGTTCAAACAGGCGATTTATACAACCCCAAATTAGGCAGGTAAATATTTGTGTGCCTGTGGTGGGATGGGGGGCAGGGGGCAGAGAGCACTTTTGTAGGGGAGGTTTTCTGCTAACACTAAGGAGACTCCTTCCTCCTTCCGCGCTCCCCAGACTCGAAGATGATCTTAATGTCCCTGAGGGCTGGCAGTGTCCAGCCTGACCCTGGAGAGCCCTCTCCCTGTGCACTGGCCACATGCCTGCCTGTCTGCCCTCTGGAAAAGAAAAGAAAACTTGGTTTAAGTCTTGGATGGCTGCCCTTGTCCAGATTCTGCTGGGCTGCTGGAAGAGGTAAGTGCGTGCCCTCAGCTGCTCACCGCCATCCCACAGGTTTCCCAGCGGAGCCGCCCATGTGAGCGCTTCCTGATCTGCTTCAGGCAAAATCACCCAAGCTAGCTCAAAGAATTTAAGTTGTTTGTCTGAGGCATCTTGGCTGGGTCTTTTGCCCGAAGCAAATAAAGGAGCTGTGCCTGCTGGGTCCATCCATGTGGGAACCTTTTCTCCTGGTATAGCCAGAGACAGACTCTGTGCGTGGTTACTTGGATTGTGCAGGGAAGCAGCAAACCCTGGTACAGCAAACATGGTTTCACTTGAGACAGGCAGGGTCTGCTGTCAGTGTCGTTTAACTCTGTTCCTATGGGGGATAGGTCATCCTGGCATAAAAGCCTTTTCTGATACCACTCTTATAACTGTTATTTTCATTTTCTTAATCAAGTAAAACTTGCCAGCCAATTAAAGCAAAGACCCTGGCTGCTTTCTTCCACGTGTCTTCAAAAGAATTTTAAGAATGCTTTGGAGATGCAGCATTTTGTAAAGTTCCTTATATTGAGGGAAGAGGACATTTTCACTGTGTAACTCAAGAGATGATGTTCAGATCCAGCAGTTCTGGGCTCAGACTACTGACAGCAACAGTCAGACTGCCATCTGCAACCCAGAGTGTGTTGTTATTACCCCTGGGGTTCTGCTCCCTCTTTTGCCTCCTTTTCTCCTGGGTGAGTCCCTGCTTTCCTCTCCTTCTGCTCCCCGCAATGTCTGTTTTGTCATTGCAGGCTGTCAGTGCTCCAGAGTGGAGATATCTCTTGGAAGTTGTTAGGCTGGAACTTGCCCATGGAGAAATTCAGGTAAAATATGGAAAGAACGGGCAACAAGCTTTATCACTTCCCTGGTGTTTCATCAAATGTTGCAACTCCACCTCTTTGTGCAACACTGAACAAGTAGGTCGAGGAGTACTGGCTGGAATTCTCACCTCTTCTTCCCCAGCTCCTGTAAGCAGCTTTGCTCTGTGGTTCTGTCTTTCTGCGTACCCTTATCTGTCCATTTCCACCCCACCTCCACTCCCCTTTGGGGCTGCACTGTCAAAAGCCTATTCCCAGCCTGTATCGCTTTTTATTGAATGTTTGTGAGGTTTGGATTAAGGTCTTACACTGCTAGCAAAGCTGTAATTATTTTTGCCTGTATTACTATATATTGAATCGATGTAACTTTTCAATAAAGGTGGTTCAATGCAGGACACTCCCTGATGAGTTGGGAATATAGAAACCACAGTCATTATCCCAGAGGGTTTTTTTTTTTTCTTGAAGGGAAATGGAAAAAGAATTAGAGATGAGCCTTATTGTATTAACCTTGACAGCTTGCAATTATCAACTGAAACACTTGATTAAAATTGTCACAAGGTTGGAGAATTTTTTTATAAATAAATAATCAAACATGGATAGTACCCAGATGCTATGGTGATAGGCACCTTTAATGGGTGTAATTAATAATGATCACAAGCCTAGTGTACACGCGTGGCTCCTGAAAACGCTGTCTTGCTGTGTAGTGCAAAGAACTCTGCAATGCACACAGCCGCTCGGAACTGGACGTGGGCTCAGCCGTGCTAGGACACGTGTGTACGCGTGCGCACACCCTCCTCTGGTTCCTCAGGTATCACAGGTGCTTTGCTGGTGTCTAAATTAAGACCTGTTTTACAAACTGCTTTCTAGAGACGATGGCTGCTGAGCGTTTTCAGTCATTGTCCTGTAAAATCTCTCGCGCTCTCACTCTGGTGTGTCTCTGAGCTCTCCTCTTTTGCCACTGCTCCCAGCAGACTCCAACCTTACGGTTCTACAGCTCTCTGAAGAGGGGAATGAAGTGCTGCAGTGGTGTCTGAGCATCTCAAAGGGATGTTCCTGTCCTGCAGTGTCCACAACACCTCTGTGCATGAGCTGTCCTGTGTATAAAGGTAGGCTTGTAACTGCAGGCCACTGAGCTGTTGGTACCAGATCTGTGCAATCTGATCTCATCTCAGATGCAAATTTCACCTTGTTGCCATCTTTGATTCCCATCGTGGCTACCGCTAGAAAATGTGTGGCTTCTTTTTTAATATTAAGACCAGGGAGATGTTTGTGAAACAATGCACTGTTTTACAAGTGAGTAATCAACTGAAAAGGATAGGGGGAAAAAAAAAAAAAAAAAGTTTTCAGGGGAAAACGCAGCTGACACATTTAAGCAGAAAACATCAGTGGCTTGGATGAAGGGCACCATCACCCTTATACTGGAATGTAAGTGAACTCAATTCTAGCTTCTGTGAAGGACCAGCAAAGACAGTTCCAACTAAAATGCTAAAATGTAACAAAATACTTGTTTTTCGTGAATAACTTATGTTTTCCTCCATAGGAAATGAGCTTTATTTTGGAGGCAAGAATCTGTATCTGGATGGAAAATTTTCATTCTTCCACATGTGATCACCTAATCAGTGGCAGGTAAAATATTTTTAAGTAAGTAAATAGTGGTTTTGTCTCTTTTAGATGATAAGCAGGTTAAGCCACATTTCATGGTGTTTAAAATGCTTTTTGAAATGTAGACAAAGCCTTTGCCAGCTAAGAGATGAAGTGAACTTGCCCTCATCTATTGAGCTGCATTGTAGTTAAAGACCTCAGCACTGAGCTGCGTTGTGGATGTGCAAAAGGCTGCCTGAACGCTTGATTTAGCTCAATTTAATTAGGAACAGTGTTAAAAATCAAGGTATGTTAGCAAAGTGATGTGCATTAGCTCAATTATTAAAGAGCACAGGAAGAATGCATAGCCCCTCTGCAGCTGTGTTTCCAGAACGACTAGACAGTGGCTAAATAAGTTTTTCTACCTGTAAAGGAGAAGTCAATATTAGATTTTTTTTTTTTTTTAGTGACATAATAGTCCTGAATATGTTTTTCCATAGGTAAAATAGAGGCTGAGTTTTATGTTCTCCCATTGAAAATGGAGCTCTTGTCTGGCTTGCGGAAGTCTGTGACATGATGAGCTACTAAAATTAACATCCCATCAAATGAAAGATAAGTAAATAATAGGAATGGGAGGCATTTTTGTTTAGTTAACAAGAAATTTTAAATCTCTCAAGATTTTGTTTTGAGGTAGTCTGTGCCCCATACATCTTTGCCAATAAACTGGGGAGAAAAATGTGCTTGATCCTTCCTATACATCAAGTGTAATCAGATGACAGATACGTATTCTCCACATATATTGACATCACGTTTGTATCGCTTACAGTCCTTAGCGTACTTCAAACACTGTCTAGGCTCTGGAATCACTCTGAGTCAGACAGCAGCATATTGCTGAACATTCCGAGCTAGGAGATGCCTGGCTATTTTTACCTGGTCAGGATGGCTGTGAAGAGTTATTTTAAAGCGCTGTGTTGTAAGTGCTGACTGGAGCTACGCTTCAGACTGGAACAGCAGGCCAAGAACTGGGCTGGTGGCAATCAGAGCCATTGCTCTGTAATCATGAGCCCGTCATTTCATCTGAATCCAACCCTATATCAACTTTTCCGAGCAACTGCTCTCTCCTTACCTGTCTGTACAGCCTGTAAATGCAAGTGGACCAGAATCCCCTGTGCTGTTGACGCCTCTGCCTTTGTCGACTCAAACACCTGTGTTTCCTTTGGGAGCAGTACAGTTGTCCCCTCTGCTAAACTGCGGCTGTTCCTAAGGGTATCAGACTCCAGTACCTTTTGGATTGGATCCTGGTGGTTAATGGAACAGCTGACCTTCTGGGGCTTGCCTGCTATTCCTTGTAACTGAGCTTGCATTTTTAAGTTGAGATGTGCTGAGCTGGCCACAGGTAATCTGGGCAGTCAGCGGTCCATGCTGTTCCAGCAGTTTCCAATTTGCTTACTTCTCCCCATCAGCTGCCTCCCATCTGAGATGAGTTGATTAGGCATTTGTGTACTTATCATGCTGTGTTGCATCACGTCACATTATATCTTCCCAGTGCCTTTTTTAAACTCCCTTGACATCTGACATGAATGGAGCATACAGTTGTTCTGATCAGGATCACCTGCTCTCAATTTGGAGAACATATAGAACTGAGTGGTGTCCAGTATGGATTGCTGCTTGTTCTCTGCCTATCATGTCCTGTTACTCTGTAAGAATGTACAGCAGATGGCAGGTGAAAGAGGTAAGCAAGAACACATGGCACAGGCCGGGGTTATCTGAGGGTATTCCACAGGTCTTGGCTGAGCTGTGCAGCCCAAAGCTGAAAGCCAATAGGTGTGCATGTTTCCTGCTTGGCTAATACTTCTGACTTACAGTATATTTTCTGGAAGCTATTCCATCACTTCCAGCAGCATCAGGTATCACAAGACTGTCCCCCAAAAATACATTTCTGTGCCTATAACCAGCGAGGAATAATGGCAATGCTAATGAGAGGCAGAAGCTTGTCAGGCTCCTCCTGTTTAGCCCAGTTAAACACTGCTGTGGTTAACATACACAGGAGCTCTGTTCAAGGTTTTTGTCACGGCTTGTAAGTAGAGTGGCGTGCCCTGAGGTGCTGCTAATATTTCTGATACTATCACTGAGACAGGATGCGGTAAGTAGGATTGAGACTGTACCACTAGGAAACTTTTGCCCTTGAACAATAGATGTAGCCAAAGTACAACACTGCAAGCATTACATTAAAGTTCAAAAAACTCCCTGCGGGAAGATGTTTTTGCCAAATTATGGGTACGTAAATGGAGAGGTGATGTTAAACCTACTGCGCGGTGTGCGTTGGGATGGAGCCCGCATACGCTCACAGCGTGTTCTGTGCTGCTGCTGATGCCAATGTTAAAAATAAAAAAAAAAATTACATTAACAGCACACCTATTCTTAGCTTATATAATGCAGGGTGATGGCAGAGCGTGGAGATTAACAGTGTCCCACTGCTGCAGCACAGTAAGCCCATTCAGGAAGCCTCTTTGGGACCCTCCTGTTGACTTTCTGGCCACATCTGTCTGTCAGCACTGTGGGAACGTTAATTTGGATATCAGGCTGTGTGTATCTGGATCCTTTCCAAAGCATGTGCTCCCCAGCTTGCATCAATTTAAATATTTCAGTTGGAAAAAAAAAAAAATTTACATCTCTGGCTGAAATAGTTAAATAGCTCTGAAAACCTGACATAATGAACCCTGGGCAGACATGTTCAACTCTGCGGAGCAACTGCTATCTCTGCTGTGAGTCACAGCTGTTGTTTGTTGTTGCAGTCTGACTGACACATCTCATTGTACTAGGTGCTGTACCTGCTGAAAGCTTATTTCAGTGTCAGTTGTAGCTGTGTTACTGTTTTTATGTATTGCAGTGTTGAAGTACAAGGAGATTTCCTGCAAAGAAGGGGATACAGTGGGCTTCTGTAAGAAAAATGCATGGATGTGGGTACTGGATTTTTAGCTTTGAGATTATTTTTTTAGAGTTAATACTAAAGTTCCATTTCTAGAATCTCTTATTTATTGACAGTTTATAGATCAGATAAACGCTGTAAGCACTAAATGGCATGAGTAGCACCAAACGGACTAGTACTTTACCTGTTTACTTAGCAAGAGTTTATTATTTATTTTTCCTTAACCCTTTTGTAGAGTCTTAAGCAGACAGGACAGACAGAGTAAGTTAAGGGAAAGTGTTAACTAAATAAAAAGTCAGGGTTTTTTTTTTTTTTTTTTTAAATCTGCCATCTTTCCAAAGTTGTTTTTTTCACTAACTGGTCTGTAGTTAGCACTGCCTTAGGTAATTTCTTAAAAATTAGCTCTTCTGGCATGGTAGTTACACAGATTTAAATCTACTCTGAACACACAGCTACCCTTGAGTGATTTGTCTTTAGATACATACAGCACTGTCCAACTGGCTTCAGCTAAACAAGCAAACTGCTCTTAAGCTGATAGGCCTTCCTACTTAGCTGTTTAGCTAAATCAGTTTAAAATCGCACACCCCTGGGACAGTTCCCTGAAACAGCTAAAATCTCACTATGGGTTTTTGTNGTTTATAAATACAGTAAAATAAATCTATTCCTCCTTTAGCCAATACCAAGGACTCAGAAAAATGAAATTAACTGCAGACCTGGTAGTGATGATAACCCTTTAGGGACTGTGATCATACACAACATTAACAAAGACAAAGGGATCTCTAAACAGTGAAGATAAATAGCTCCAGCTGTTGGGTCAACCCAGTGTTCTATATGTATAGATTAAAAAAGAATTGCTTCAAATCCTTCTGTTCTTCTTTAAACAGAGTAGGAAAGAAATTGTCTTCCCTGTCAACGCGGTGCTCGTGCATTCACATGGGTATATCACTGTGCCTCATTAACAGGGAGGGGATGATCTTAAAGAGGCACAAAGTTTCAGGTAACTGGGGCAGCAGAAGAAGCTGTTTCACACACATAGCAGAATTCTGTACGTTAGCTTTTAAAAATGTAATTATTTTTGTTCAACACGCCTAAAATTTCCTTATTGTATAAAATAATCACAGTTTATGTAAGCCCCTGTGGCCTGGCTAAGGATTTATAACACACCCAAATCAACAGGTGCGGTTTGTAAGACTCATTTTAGAATTACCACTGGCTCATGGCATGGCTGAATTCCCAGATTTGTTTTTTCTGTGGTATCTCCAGTGAAGTCAGAAGGAGCCAGATGACTTCTAAGGCCCTATAAAAGCTTTTTTTTTATGGAGACTTGGAGTGTATTTACGTGCTGCATGCCCCCCCACAGCCTGTTAAAAGAAAGAATTTAGTGCAGGTTTCCATTCTTATCTTACTACTCACATTTGTTTTGCAGATCACCTTTAAAAAGGCTGTAAATGTACTATAGGGCTTAATTCCCTGTATGAGCCTAAATCTTGCAGCAGCTTTCGAGGCACTGGCCGTTGTGTACAGAGCTGTCTATTAACTGTGCAGGGCAGACATTTGTTTTACAAGTCCCCAAAGCCTAAGGAGAAGCCATTGCTCACAAGAGAGCTGGTATTTAAATGAAGCACGGTCAAATCCTTCTCGGTATAAATGAGAACCTGTCCCTCTTTGTTTCAACACAATATAGACCAAACTTGGAGCGGTGCTTTAATCCAGCTGAATTGGGTCAGACGCGCACTACTGCGTCCTGTAACGGTGCAATGGCCATTCCGATGATTATGGTATTTACCTAGGCTAACACAGTGTGCTCTGCATGTGCCAGCTGAATATTAATTGCACATTTCTTACCTCTGAAGCCATTTCCATTGCCACTGGAACAGGCAGGAGAAGGAGACCCTTGGGGTCTGATGACGGGAGCAAAGGCACTCTTCTGTTTGACAGCAGGAAAGACGGAAGAGGAGAATGGAAGGATGGAAGAAGTGCTGGAGGAGCCAACTGTTGGGCTTGAAGACATTACTGCGATAGAAAAAAGTTAATCCTCATCAGAAATGCAGTGACAGAAGTTTGGTGTTGCTTAAAATGTCTGTCCCATTGATTTGGCTGCTTTAAGGTAAGCCTAGAGTAGAGAGGTCGTTAGTTATATTGGATAATTCAGCTCAGAAAAAATTGTGTCTAATTAGCCTGAAATTAGGGATGAGGATTTCAGAAAATGGTCAGTGAGCCAAGGAGAGTCAGTGTGAACAAACAGCTGACAGTAATGTCACATGCACTTAACGTCTATGCACTGGAAATTGGGAAAACAGGTAATTCCTGTCCCTTCCCTAGCTTTCTAAAAATGAAAATTTGGTTCTTTGGAGTCAAGGGGGAATGTTACAAGGTTTTGACTAGATTTGAATCTAAATTAGCTGCTTTTTAAATAAATATTTTTCAAGAAAATGCCCCATTACACAGCACATAGCTTGTGAAACAACTGTATGCTTACTTTCCAGAAAAATACCAGCCGTTTCTCTGGAACAAAGAATGACTAACCGCATTTCTGGTGGTTTCACGTGAATCCTCAAGTCCCATGTAAGTGTTAGCTATTCCTCCTGCTTAAGCCACAGTGTAGGTAAATCATTAACTAATTGATCAATAAGTAAATAGCTGACTAGCCATTAGTCCTTCCAAACATACCTACATAAAAATAATGTGTGTGTGTGTGTATATATATATACGCACACAAAGACACAGTCCTGGCAGAGGGAAATCAAGGCATGGAAGGAAGTGTGTTTTGCCTGTGGTCATGCTAGTAACTGGAAATGCAATAATAGTGTAATTAAAGTTATATATCTGATTACCAAGGTAAAAATCATTTCACAGGAAAAAAAAAATTCATCTCTCAGTTGTTGCTAATGCAATTCATACACTTCTTTGTGGACATCAAAATCATTTCAGAATGTGCTTTTACAAGGATTCAGAGTAGCCTCTTTGCTGGAAGTGCTGACTACTGGCGTCATCATCAAAAGTCAGACATTGTCCTTCATTTCTAGCGGCATTTACCACGTACCTAGGAACCTGCATAAGGATAAAAACTGAAGGAAACACGGGCAGGATTCAACATCCCTGTTCTTGAAAGACAGGAATGTTTGCTAGTTTCTACTAGAGAAACTACAACACAAATCAGAACCTTTCACTAAGTCTTAAAAACTTCTCTGGAAAGACATCGCTTGGTGCATTTTTTTATGTGGTAAATTAAATAAAGCAGGGTCAGGCACCACATCTAAAAGCAGCAAAGCACTTACTTCCATAAGGGGATCCTGTAGGAGAGCCGTTAATGAAGCCAGGCGAGCCGGGAACGCCCAGGTTGGACATGGGGACGTTGCTGTAGCCGTTCATGCTGTTGCTGGAAGTGCTGTAGTTGGACTGTTGAGGCGTGGAACTGGATGAGTAACCGCGGGGTGAGATGCTGCTTGTGTTACGAATGTAACCTAAAAATGAAATATAGTTCATAGAAGGTCAGGGAATTCAGCTTAAAACCTTTTCATGTATAAATACAAAAAAAAAAGAAAAACAAAAAAACCACAATTTTCCTGGTTAATTAGAGTATTTAGTTAAATCCAGATTAATTTAAACAGTCAAGCAAGAACCATTAAACTGTGTGGGGAAATGAATAAACAGGGTAAATAAAGCTAGTTTTTGTCTCTGAAGTTTGATTCTAAAATAGTTTTTTTTTTTCTTAGACTTTTTTATTTTTCTCCAGACAGAGACTTGAAGCATACTATAGCTACCAGCATTAAAGTTCAAGGCTATTCTTTCAACTGCAAAAGGTTTTTTTCCACTGAAAAGCCTTCATTAGGAAGTTGTAATCCAATTGACACTTTAAAAGTGGTTATCATTTATTTCTGCCCATTTACATTGTTAAGCTTTAATAAACAACCAGTAAGTCCTTATTAATGAAAAATAGGAAAATTATCCACATTTTTGGCATGGCATACTTAATATTAACTTCAAATGTTATGGCTTTACTTCCTCAGTGTTAAACACAGCTATCCTTGCAGTCACATACCACAGATTGGTACATTACAGGAATCCTGTGCAAACCTGAGAAATTAAATATTCAAGAGTCAGAAAATGCCCAAAGTTAATATTCATACAATCATTTGAACTGGAAGGGACCTTTAAAGGCCATCCAGTCCAACTCCCCCACAGTGCACAGGGACACCCACAGCTGGGTCAGGGTGCTCAGAGCCCTGTCCAGCCTGACCCTGAAGGTCTCCAGGGATGGGGCAGCCACCACCTCTCTGGGCAGCCTGTGCCAGTGCTTCACCACCCTTATCGTCAAAAACTTTTTCCTATATCAGGTCTAAATCTCCCCTCTCTCAATTTGAAAGCATTTCCCCTAGTCCTATCACAACAGACCCTGCTGAAGAGTCCGTCCCCTTCATTACCCCTATGACGTTAGTATTACTGTTAACATGCCATTTTATGGCATGTTCTCCTAAAACTCAACAATATCTCGTAAGAAAGTGTAATATGTACAGCATATGCCAATTGGTAAAATTGGCTTCAAGGAAGAAACCTTAAAATTCCTCATCTTTAACTGTGAGGTTTTTTCAGTTGTTGTCCTCCTCTTTTACAAAGGCAGAGATCTAACTTAAAAAAAAAAAAAGAAACTGAGTGGAGCAGGAAGAGAATTCAGGGCTAAGCTGGTTTCAAAAAATATTCAAGAATTGATTCAGCCATAGTTAATTTGATGACCAGGACCTGCTGTAGACATACTATGACCCAAATTGGAACCACACATCCATTTCCAATGCTGGCACTTTAAAGCCATCTTTCTGTTTTTAAGCTGAGCAGATAAAGAAGTTGAGAAACTAAGGAAATAAATAAGATGCAGCTTTTCATTGCTTAAATGAACACTGTACTGCTTGCAGTGCTTACCTTGGTTGTTGCCCTGTGCTGACTCCGAGATGCTGACTCCCAGCTGGCTGCCATAGGAGTTAATCCCCATCATGCTGCTGTGAGCAGGGGAGCTGGACAGGGCAGGGATCTGCGCGGGATTCCTCGGCACGCTGTACAGAGCTTCCGCAATGTCTGCAGCTCGCTTCAGAATGATGTCCTGCAGAACGAGGGGCACAACTTCAGCAACGCGCTTGGAGAAAACCTCTGGAGTTTGCTACAAAAGCTCAACGCATCCCACTGCCCTGCCCAGTTACGCTGACCTGGTTGTTATGAGGCGTTCCGTACAGTGCTTCAACTAGGTCAGCAGCTCGTTTCAACAGCATTTCCTAGAGGAGGAGCAGATACATGAAACAGACGGTTGGATGGGGAAGGATTCCAGCGCAGAGAAAGCGGGTGCGGTGCGGTGCGGTGCGGTGCGGGCGGCGGCTGCGCTCTGTGCCAGCAGCGGCCCCGCCGCGGAGCTCTCCAGCGTCCTGAAGCTGCCGCAGGAGGAACGCAGGCAACTTCCAGCCGCACCCGACGGCAACGAGGAGCTCGGCTCCCTGCTGATTTCAATACGTTCTTGTGCATAGACAAGTAACACGGTAACACCTGATACAATCGCCTGTCACCGACGACAGTAACAGTGGCTTTTACTGCGCTTAAATCGAGGAATATGGTCACTGGTGGCACTCACATTGTGCTAGGTGCTGCACCAACACAGTGTAAGGTGACAGATACAGCTCTCTCAACACGTACATGCTGCAGTTGCGGCTACAGAAAAAGCTGAGCTTCAATTGATTTTCACTAAAATATTCCCTTAAGATTAGACCTCTGAAACAATTCCTTTATGCTTTACTTAGGTTCAGAGATTTGCCAGTGTGAATAAAGACAAATGGCCATGAGTATGAAATCAGGAAGATATCTGCATTCAACACTTATTTTAGCAGAAAAGGAAGTCCACAAAGTGTTTGAGCTCTAACAGGTAAATATTGCTGGTAGCTGCGGAGTCAATGTGATCAAATTGTTATTTGAACCTACAACAAAGCAGTGAACTTACGTATGTTCAGATATAATCATCAGTTAAGATATAACTCATAAAGGAGAGAAAATTATAAATAGAAGAATATACTGAATGGGCTCAGTTGAAATGCTTAAAAATATTTTACCTTAGCTAGTCTTTCAGGGTCACCGGGATGTCTTGGGATGACTTTCTGCAGTCTTTGGAAACCGTAGTCTATGGTAGGTTCATTTAAAGCTGAAAGGAAAACAGAAAACAAACAATCTGTTACCTGGTTGCATGTCTTAGGCAATGAAACAAAGCCATGCAAAGAAAGATGAGTTCCACAGCTTCTCCGCTGGAAACCTCTCCTTGCCTGGGTTACTAGCAGCCATGCATTCCCCGTTACTCAGGGCCAGCCCTGATCACTGCGTGTAAGACAAGCTGAACAGGAAGCTAAGCTTTATAAGAACTTCTGCATGAGGATCCCTAGTTTCTTTTTGAAGATGAAACTTATTCTCCTGCTGAAAACGCTGTGATACACAAGCTGTTGATGTGAGGCTGTATGATGCAGACCAAGTCCCCTGACTCCTGGTACCCTAACACCACCTGTTGTAGAGACGTTTCTCCCGCTATCTGTATAACGAACTGCGTGGTGCTCCTGGACAGACCCTCAGTGTGTAATTTGCTAAATAAAGAATTAGTAATATCTTCCTGCTTGCACCTAAGCCTTGGAAGAATTCTGTGCTTTCACACATATTACACATGCTCACACACACTGTGCCTGCTTATTTGGTGGGCACAGCCAGGCTCAACATTCAAGCTCACTTTCTACCGGTGCTCCAGAAGACGCGTTCGCAGGCAGCCACGTTGCCACAAATGACAAAACTTATGTGAATGCTGCAAACTATCTGCAAAAATTCCAACTGAAAACACTGCAAAGTGTAACCCAATAAGGGGAAAAAAGAATTTCCACTTCTACACTTACAACTGCTTCAGTTGTCAGCGCTGACTGCTCACCGTCTATCCAAGACTGAGTAAATAATTTGAAAGATAAAGCACGCTGGCACTGTTAGAAAATACGCAGTTAAAATGAATATATTTACTCTGGACAAACTGACCATGGCATCTATATAGCAAGTTATGGTAAAATTGCAAAAATTCATGTACTGTGTTCATTGTACAGTCAAAAATCAAGAGCACGACATTTGCTCATTTGATAAACACACTGCCCCATCCCGCACACATTCCCCTGTCACAAACTAGGGTGCACCATTCATAAGACACATGAAATTCTTAAATTGTATATACTATTATGCATGCATAGCCACTTCACTGTAATGATGTTCATCTCTGGTGGATAAACCAAAATATTTTGACCCAGATCCTTAGTTAGCACAAGCTGGTGGAGCCTTAATTTCATCATTGATAATTTCATAAAACTTCAGGCACATTGATATTGTCTACATTGAATCTGGCAGTAATAATCTACTTTCTGATTATTCAAAATTAAACTTTGATTCAAATTAATATAGAAACCAAAATCAGTTCTTTACAATTCTGCGTGCTCATAGGATTTGCCTTTAATACACTAGGCTTATTAGTGTTTAGTAATACAATTATAGATTTTTTTTTTAGAATTTCCTTATACTTCAGAATGTGCATTATAATGTAAATGACACATTCATGCAATCACATGCTAAGACTCTCACTAAGAATTCCACAAATCATTTAATAAGTGGCATCTGTAGCTCCTTTAGCAGTATCCTCATTCAGTGCTAGCTTCTTCCATCGTCTTGTACCATTTTTCCTTCTTAAAAAAAAATTTTTTTTGGAACAAACTGGTGACATCAGCATAGCTGAAAAATACCTGATTCCAAGAAATGCTGATGGCATTTACTGAACCTTCCCAAATATTCTCAGCAGCTCACAGGATAACCATTTCAAACAGCAAGAGAATGAAACTATCAAGTGAGACAGACTATTACAGCGATCCAGCATCTCTGTTTATCTGTGTCTGTCTTTGGTATAACAACACGAAGGTAAAAGGTCATATTCCCCGCTGAGATACATTTTATATTTACTTTTTATTAAATAATTATGGCATGGCATGAAGTTTAAATATTACAGGAGATAATCAAGTGGGAATTGAGAAGAGAAAACCCAGACCTGAGAATTTAGTCTTGGCTATACTTAGAATGTCTTTGCTCTCCACTGGGAGCCATTCTGGTTTGCTTAAGGAGTTTAATAATACACATTTCAACTGCCACAGAATCTACATCCCATTTGGGAAGGGTTTTTTTTTGAGGGGGTGGGGGTTTTTTGCCAATAATCCTGAGAATTATAGGCCAATTCTCTCAAGAGCCTATACATCATTACGTGCCATTTCTCTTCTTGATTACAAGTCTAATCAGTTATGTTGTATATCTTAAGATATAGGCAAAAGCAATGTAAAATATACAAGAATTTTAACATGTATGTATAGTTGACTAAAAATAGCTAATGGGAATAGACAACATTCTAATTCAGGAAAAAGAAAATGGCTATTATCCAACAAACATTTTTCCAAAGTATTGACACAGACATTTTCATTCTGTTCTGATAGATAAACAGCTACAAATCATTTCTCAACAACGTTGAATTGTCTAAGAAGAGCTCACCCATTTTGAGTCAATGCTCATATTATGCCTCTCGCCACAAAGGGTTTTCTGTACAGCTTGCAGCAGAATTGGCTGCCGCTAGTCTTACCAGTAATGAAACAAAAATATCTCTGTCATGAAATCTTACCAAGAAACAACATCCAACACATGTGGAAGTAAAGGGTGCCTTTTCAGCTGAAGCTGCAACAGGAGAGGTGAAATGTAGACTCCACCAGCAAGTTTAAATAGCTTCACCACAATACCACTTCCACTGAGAAACGAGCTATAGGGCCAGTAGCGATTTATCTTCGCGTAACATAGACCGTATGCCAGAATTGTATCCAAATGCCTTTGGGCTCATGGATTCAGAGACCATAAGGAGGTCTGACAGGGAAGCAGGCTGCTCATTATTTCTTACAACTCAGATAAGTATCTGAAATGAAAACCCCAAGAAAACTGATTCAGGTACAGCAAAATCCCTTTGGCCGCTCTCAAATCCAGAGCATCAGGCACAAGGCACCTCTTGAATTTCCCAGAACATAGTTTAAAAAATTGTTCATGACATGAGATAATGGATGCAAAAGAGAGCACCCATCTAGTAAGTCAACTATATTCTTGGTTAGTTTATAAACCACACTAGCATAATTTTATTTAACAACAGAACTCTTACAGCCAGCAGCAGGGAGAGGTCTGAACGCCCCACAGCCTGCCTGGCAGTTGATGACAAGAATCAGAGTATGGCACAATGCTTTTGTATCGTTCCTTACCCTACAAGATCCATGATTTCATTTTAAATACAAGTCTCCTGTTAGCATGACTCACTGGAATAGGAAAAAAAAAATCTCACACTTGAGCAACTGATGCCATGACATCTGTCTGCTTCTGCAAAACCTGAAACAACAGCGCGGTCCCATTCGTCTCAATGGGGACTAACTCAGATACCCAACGATAACAGGGCTGACATTTAAAGTATTAATTATTTCACCACACATCAAAGCACATAAGACTGGGGAAGGAGGAGGATGTTATGAAGATCTGCACAATTTACCATGAGTGACAGCTCCTTCTGATATTGCGGTGATGCCCGGGGAGATGCGCGCTCTCCCCCTCTGCCAGTCAAGAAAGGGCCTCACTCAAAGCCCTTGGCAAAGCTCTGCAGCTCATCTTTGCTTTACTCTGTGACGTAGAGCAAATGTCAACAAGCCCACAGTTTGCAAAGCAAGAATGAGAAGAAACAAGGTATGCATAGCCCTGGAACACAGAAAGCTGAGCCATGGATCATGTTTAATATGTAGAGTATGATACCTAACCTTAGGGAGGTTAACAGAGAGAAAACAAAGTCTTGGATTCCAGCTTTGCACTGGGGACTACCCTCACTCAAACCAACAGTGAAGAGATGCTTGGCATTCACCCTACGGAATAAAACATTTCCACGCTGCTGGCTGCAGGAACTCCCTTGCTATAGTCAATAGCAATTTTGTGTGTTGGGAAGTACGCATGATCTAGAGATCCAGAGTTGGATGCTACCAGAAGTGTCCTGCATTACAGCAGCTGTCCCAAACACCCTGCTCCCAACACAGTGTTGTCTCCTACCACGTATCTTCAGGAAGCTAAAGCAGGTATGAACTGTTCTCTGCGGATGCTCTCAGATCACATCAGCTGTGTTCTGGCCAGATGAACTCACCCTTCCAATTTCTGGAGCTCGCTGTATCCTTGCAAGCACCGTTTCCCACAAGCAGATAACAAGACCTTCTCAAATCTCCTTACAAGCTTCAGCAAAATCGTACCTCCTGTCCTTGGTGCCTGGCACAGAGAGGGATACACCACAGCCTGGGAGTCCAACGTATCCTAGAGATTAGTTTATATTGCATTGCTCTGACAAGTTAACCCCAGGAGGATTTTTGCTCAGCAAGGAAAATTATGTTCAGAATCTCCCTGATATCCACGCGTCCAGGTTAGCATCTCTATGACAAAACGCCGAGCTGTGATCAGACGTAAGACATGAAAGCCTACTAGGCACATCTTCAGCTGGTGTAAAGCAAGGTAAGCGTTGTTAAAGTCAGTGGAACCGTAATGGTACTGCTTACAGCAGCAGAGAGCTTGAACTGGCGTAGTCTGAGAGCAGAAGAGAAGGCTACTGGGGGGTTAGCAGCCGAGAACACGTCCTGTTCCAGGAGCAACTGATGATAGCAAAGTAGCTCAGGACATGGAGGCGTGTGTGTACCTGTTGTGGTGATTCACAAGCAAGCCTTTTATCTCCCTCATTTTAGACATCTAATTGACACTGAGGCATGGAAGGTGTTTGGCTCACCAACTGCCATGGCGTGTAACGAGCCATTTCGCTCGATTTCTGCTGCGCTCTGTAGCACACTGCTAGGCATCCACAGAACCCTGCTGGCTTCACTCTTACGAGGGTTTCCCTTCTGGGAACTGTATGAAAAAGTCCACACATCACGTTTTGGCAATGAGAGGAACTGGATGGCTGAGTTGCAGCACCCTGAATGATAGCACTTCACAGTGGAAATGCTGACAGAACCGTAACTACAGCACTGCTAGCACAGCACACTGCGCCAGGAGCCTGTTGTAAAGACACGTTACAGGCTGCATGTGAGCTCCCGTAACAGCTCCACTGTGGCATTTAGATTTACCCTTGAAATTTATATCTAATTTTTATACTCATCTTTTTAACGCTTTATCATTTTCTTCTTCAAACAACCTGTCTCGTTATTATTTAAAAAAAAAAAAAAAAAAAAAAAGATCAAGTACAATCAGGTCAAGTATTAACATTTGGTTGTATGTTAATCACTGAGGGCACAGACAGATACACGCCTCACAACATCAAGATCACTGCTTTTCTGTTTCCAGCTGTTAGAAAAGTATTGGTGTCTGGGGGAGAAAGGATCTGCCCAGGACACAGGAGTTCTGTTTCCCTGCCTGTCTTCAGCTTTCCTGCATAACCACAGGCAAGTGGCTTGTCTTCCTTCATCTTCCCGTGACAACGACTCCCGTACAAAATGGAAGTAGGTGTCTGATGCAGTGAGGCCCTGATGAACCTTCTGAGGTGTGATTTTATACGAATAATTATTATTGTTATACCAGTGATGTGCCTATAGCCAGCTGTTCAGTATTTTTCATACGACTTGACCCTTCGTGCTTTTCGTCTGAGGTTATCTCAGCACTTAGTAATTATTAAGGACTGACTACAACATGACCCTGATAGCGCCGGGGCCGCTAGTTGTTGCTGCTGTTATTAATTCTGACAGAACTACATCTTCCCGTGCTTTCCCTTTGCAGGATTTCACACTCCTCAGTCTCCTGGGCTTGATGTTAATGTCTCTGCATTTCTTAGGTTTTTGCCAAGTACAGGTTAAATGTAAAGGGAACGCATTTAGAGGAGAAATTCCTGTGTATAGAGGAAACTACAGTTCAAGAGAGAAGTGGTCTTACTTGCATCTCCAAGTTGCCCTGTTCTCTGATATTCTGTCAGATGTAAACTTTGTGACAGCTACGCTGCCGTATAAAGAACTGAAAGTATCAAGAAAATAATTAGCTTCAATTACTACATGAAAATGGATTTTTGTTACGATGCACTGGGTTGCCTCAGAAATAACTGTAGAATGCATTGAACTTTCCAGTGTAATTCAGTATTTTACACACCTGCCTGTTGCACTCTTCCCAACAAATACCTGCACTTCTGTGGTGCTACTGAGTATACCTGCCAGAGTGCCACGGATGACCATGTGGCATTTAGATAACCTGGCTTCCTGAGGCTGTTTGCTGGTAGCTTCTCTCTTGTCTAGTAACGTGCCTGAGCTCTGTAGCCTTCCCTTCAAAGGAGGATGGATTCAGATCTCTCCTATGATTTTCCATTTTCACAAGGTTGCTTGAACTGTGCATCTTTGGTGCCTGTACCTCTCTGATAAAATCTCGCAGAAGCTGGCGGTTCAGGTGTTCAGGAGGGCCTGAAAAAGGCTCACGAGCAGAAGGACCTTGACTGCATGAGTATGGCTTGCCTAGGTTAAAAATCAGTGTTTGTTCACAGCAGGATCACAGCAGTTTTCTGATATCACAATCATGGAAAGAAAAAATATGCCACCATGTTATTTTCATAGCTTAGAAGTTGTTTTTATTGCTATTAACAGCAGCAACCTGGGGGAATTGATTACACAGGTGAGCCTCTACCTAATAGCTGTGTTTATCATTTTGCCTGCCATGGTGGGAGAACTGCAGGTTCTCGAACAGACAGATTGAAACCTTGTCTGTTCTACCCTCGCTCAAACAGCTCGGCATCTTCTGTGAAATGCTGTTTTGTAACATATGGCAGTAAGCACCCACTCACTCCTCAGAGAATGCTAACAGATATCCCTGTGCCAGTAACAGCAGTAAAACAGGGATAGTATATTTAACTTTCTTCTCTTCTGCCACCTCCTACATACATCTTCATGTCCCTTTTTGTGGAAGCACACTAATTAATATGTCAAAGAACTCCACTGCAGTCTGACTCCAGTCCCCCTGGATGGTACAAGTAAGTCTTGCACTTAAAATGGCTTCACAATAATAAAGACTTTTTTCTCATAGGCAGATGCACATTCCTCTTTTACACATCTCTGCATCATTCCTAAAGCTCTCTCGGTACTGGTGCCAACAGCAGTTAGACAGTGGCCCTCACCAATGAGTGTTGAAGAACTTTAAGATCAAGGCCTCAACAAGCAAAACTTGGCGTAACTACAGAAGTAACAGTCTCTGAAGGGAAAAGCATCACACCTTGCGCTGTCCCTACAGGCCCTTCCCTGCACACGAACCAACGGCACCCTTCTTTGCCTAAGCACTGCTAGACTGCAGTACGTTACCTCACCCATCCCTTTGGAAACACAACTGGGTTTTCATACAGGTTTGAAATATGGTGGCTGCAGCCCGTTATCAGTCAGGGAAAGCCTTAACCTGCTCAGACACCAGATTCACCATCTCCAGAGACTGACGAATCAATGCACTGCCTCAGAAGAAAACGCAGTTCAAAGGCTTCGGGCCAGTTCCTGATCTCACAAGTCCAAGCCTACCTCCGGAACAAACCTGCACTTTACCAGGGTTTTATCGGTGCAAGATCAGAAGAAAGTCCTGATCTTCTTGAGCCTTATTCAGTCAGTTTCAGTCAACGGACATCATTTCAGCGCCTTCGACTGACAATGGATCAGACCGAGATCATAACAAAAATAATCCTTAGTTAGGTAAGCTGCTATTTCTTTAGAGTGCCTAGTCTGACGGAAGAGTTAATCTTGCTGCAGGTTTCTAGGTGTGAATAAATACCTTTCCACATGCATAGCTAATCAGTAATTCAGGTTTTGTACTTCTAAAGGCCATATAAAATGGCATATGACAGTAACAGAATCTTCACAAACCATTGGTTCTTTCTGAAGTGTCAAATTTCCATTCATTTTTTTCCAGTTTTAGAAAAATTCTAACTAGTTTACTCAACAGGTAGTTAAGTTTTTTGACTTAAAATTTTTAATAAAAACTTTCTTGGACCTTCATTATTATTTTTAATTTATGATTTTAAATTTGACAAATATAATACACAAAGATTACTTAATGAAGAGACCCTTAAGAAGTAATCAGTCCTTGCATTTTGAGAGATCTGAATATGGTTTGGTGGGAGCAAGTCAACCCATTTAAATACGAATCCGCCCTTCAGAGCTCAGTGCATCATTATTCCCCAGCCATGGTGAACAGCCTGCAGAACGTTCAGTGTATCCACACTGCATGCCATCGCTGGTACTGCTGGTCTGACTGCTCAATGAGCTGGTCATCTGCCCCCATCTCATTTTTCCCTTCAGATTTATGGACTGCTCTCTCCATAATATTACTGTTCTTCAGCTAGCTGAGGCGAATGTAGGGCACTAAAGAAGTTGATAATCCATTTAAGAATAATAACAAAAAATTGTATTTATTTTCCACTCAGCTCGTTGGTTTCTCTCAACACAAGCCTCTCTCCTTGTCCTCTGGGATTATCTTGAAAATGAAAGGTTACCCCCAGTGAGAGAGAAATGTAAAACAAATACTGTTATAAATAAAACATCTTCTGATATACAGAACAATGCTATCGTGTTACTGCACAGGCAGTATGCCTACGGACAGACCCATGTCCTAACAGCATGAGCTCTATCGGAAAAAAATATGAACCCATGTAGTACCAGTTCTTAACACCTGCACAGCAATGAGGCTATCTCCTTATGCATCCAAAGGCCACAACCAGCAGAGGCCTTCAAACAGCAAGAGGCAAAACAAACAAACAAGCAAAGCACAGAGCTGTCAATACCAAAACAAGGAGGCTCAGACCTTGAGCTGCTCCAGTGCCAGTCGCAGTCACCTACCTGTGTAAATAAACCTGCCGGGGGCACCTTTGCAGAACTGTTTGGATTTGTACGACAATGTCACTTCAACCACTCCGGGAATGTGCCGTGGGGGCGTTTGAACTCGAATGGCATGAGGCGTGATAAGCTGGGAAATAACAAAAGGAGAGGCACGATGATGGTATGTCTGCGTTATTCCCCCCCACTTTCAGCCACTACAGCCTCCAAATGTGCTTCCTAAGTAAATGCACTGCTTGTTGCTGTGTAGGAGATGCTACAGATGAGGGAAGTGATACGTGTTATCTAGCTTCTTGCCTCAGGGAGAGGAGGACGCATTTTAGGATAAGCTGTCATCAAGGAAAATTGTATTACATATGCCCATTGGTTAGCTGCTGTCTTATTTCTGGACACAGAGGGAATTCTTCCTCCTTCCCAAACTCTATGTTCACTCCCTCTTTCTTTATTTCTATACCTTTACCCGCCTCCAGACCCCCAGAGTTCAGTCCATTCTGGGTATTACTGAGCAGTTGGCTGCAATACCGTCACAGAGCAAGTAGTTCCACAGACAGATGTTCGATCAATCTCCCTCACAGAGCTTTATGTGGCCCATGTTACACGCCATCATTTTTGTAGCGTTGTTGGAGTGGGAAGTAACACTGCTCCCCCTCCGCTTCCCACAGAAGAGCAGAGTGCTTCGTCAGCTTAGTAGCAGGGAGGTAACGTCCACCTACCTCACTCCATACAAGCATGGTTCCAAACACCACTTGAAGCCCATCGAAGAAGTTGTCTCCAATAATGATCACCATTGCTCCTCCTGTTGTCCACCCTTCGCTTGGGCTGATGGCTTTGATGCACGGTGTGGCTGAACAGAACAACAAGGACAGCAGGCTGTCAGATACGGGGTTCTTTTTGCACAGTTTTGAGACAGTTTACAACAGCGTGCGCAGACCCTTGCTGCAGCTGTGTGCAAGCGACTTCTGTGCACATTAAGCAGTCCTAAGTCATACTGAGGCAAACTTAAGGCAGCTTCACCTGTCTGCTCCTGGGCATTTCTGCACTGCTGCAGCTTCACAGCTGCCAGAATTCCCCAGGCCTAGGACAAGTCCCTCCAGCCAGTCACCCATGAAGGCTGCTTTACCATTCCCAGAAGCCCAACAAATAAACAAACATATATAAAAATAAATGCATGTTTTCTGCCTTGCTAGTGTTAATTGCTTGGCTATTCATTACTGGCACTTAACATTGTGTCATTAAAGCCTAATAGGCCAACTGCAGTGGGTGTAAAGCGCCTAAACATTGTTAAATTGTTGAAAAATTGTGCAGGGGCTGCCTTAAAAAAAAAAACCCTCGTTAGCATGTGATCACACAAAAGCTCAACCCTGTGCAAAGGGAGGTAGATTAAGATGTATTAAGTTTATCAGTGGCTAAGAGAGATATGGAAATATCAAATGTTTCCTTCAATTCTCATCAGGAGACGATTTCTGATAATTTTCTTGATTTTACGGGGCAGATTTTTTTTATTTCTCTCTTCCATATGTTCAAGGCCTCTGGACTATACATCCCATCAGGAACCCAATATGGTTTCCAGGCCATAACCAAAGTCAATCCATCACTCCATTCCCAATGTTGACAGGGTCAGAGGTGGAGGGGAACTTTGGCAGGGCTCCAAAAACATGAGACTCCTTTGAACAGCCAGTCAATCACATCCAATCAGTCAAGGAAAAACTGGATGGCTTCCTAGGCTAGGAATCCTGGGATTTTCCTTCTACCATTTCACTGCCCGCTGGGGGAGAATTAACACCACTCTGAATTCTTTACTGATTCAATCATTTTCTTCCAGTTCATTAATTCTTCTTATAGGTTGATATAGGGCACATTTAAGGAGTGGGGCAGCAAAACATTATAATGAAATAATATCCTTGCTTGTCTTTTCTCCTAACATCACTAGCTCTTCTCACTTTCACTAGCTGCAGGGGAGGGAAAAGTAGACAGAGATAGCATTTGCTAGTAATTTGGAGTACTGTCTGCAATGAGAAGGTGGAATGCATTGGTAATGAACGCATGAGAAGAGGGAGAGGAGGGGCCAACCATTCTGAAACTTAACAGATACGTGTATCTGTAATTACTTTAATATAGTCCAAAACCCGTCCTGTAGACGGCCATGAGCCTTGCTTAGCCAAACAAACTAAAATCAATTAGTGTCAGTTTCCTTCTGTGCATTGTTATGCTTTGCACATAGTTTGTTTAAGGGAACTGGTGAGACTTTCATACACATCTTGTGCTGTAACAGTTCTGTTTAACTAAGATGTCATGTTGCCTAATTTGCCTGAAATAAAATCTATCCCAGCTGAGAAAGAAGTCTGAATTTTAGATAATACTTGGTGTTTCTACGTTTTTCATCTCTGCAGGACAAACTAATTAATGAATTGTGAGGGGGAGGAGGGAAGCCAGCATCTAAGATGTGAAGAGGATCACATTTTACATGCAGTACACTTTTCCTGCCTTTTCCTTCCCTAACCCCCCTGAGGTTCCGTGGTTCCCCTTTAGGTCTCCTTCCCTCCTGAAAACAATCAGAAATTGAAGAATGGGTAACACGCTCTCCACTCGTCTGCGTACCCTACCTTCAGAGGGGTCAAGTCTCCGTGCTCGCCGTCCATGCTTGGAGTTGTTGTGAACAAACATGTTGTCAGACACCGCCAGTACGTGCCCGTCAACGTTCACCGTTGTTGATAGCACAACCTGGATATTTTAGGAGGGGAGAAAAAGGAGGCAGGTGAATGGCTTACTTGGATGTTCAGCTTGTGAAGTATTAATTACTCAATGTAGTTAAAATCTTACTCTGTTTGTAAAATGTAACCATGTCCTGCAGGGTTTGCTCCCTAGCAGAATGGGAGAAAATATTTTCAGCCTTCACTCCATGCATTAATTCCATTTAACATAGCATCCTAAGGGCCGAATAAAGTCCTTACTGTATAATGATCCAGACACTGCAGATGGCCCTACACTTAGTTTCCTGTGATGCACCACAGCATAGCTGATGGCAAAGAGGTCTGAACGTCCCAACCAGGAGGGCAGGCTGCAGAGCACCGCAGCAGTTTGCCCTCTGATACATACATGCAGACTCCGAGCCATCTGCTGTACTGCACACAATGCAAATGCATCTGCTCCAGAAATACAGGCCTCCATTGCCTGAGCAGAAGAGAAACTCCCACTTCGTGAAGAAAGTTCCTAATACAACGTCTGTTGTTCTGCATACACAGACTCAGCGCCCCTCAGAGCACACCTGAGCCTGAGTGCCCAGAGTCAAGCACCAGCTCTGAAAGCCTCGGCCTCCACGACTCCTGCTGCCGGCTCCAGTGGCACAGGAATTCTTACAGCAACTGAATATGTTAACGAATCCCATTTATCTCTCCCTTTCAAACACAATACTCCAAACTGTACGTCAAATAAATCCAGAAGTATACCTGCCTCTAAACCACAAACTTTAAGGAGAAAAAAACCAACGGTGGTGTAACAGCTAAAAGAAGGTGCATCTTTTTGAAACTTTCAGGTTGTGACCATTAGCTGGTGTAAATCAGCTCAACTCTGTTCAGCTGCCACAGAGCCACAGTAACTCACAGCTGTTGAGAATCTGACCCTGGATGTGTTCATGAATTTTCGCAGATACGGCTGTCATGGCCTAGTTGTTGATAAACCTACACTCACCCTCCAGCAGGAGAAACCTTGCCTTCCTACAGGATTACGCTAGCTTAAAGAACACTTTCTTTCCTGAGCTTAATTCATTCCAAAAGTCTCTTGTCATACTGTACTCTTATATTTCTCAAGCATTCTTGTCACAAAATGTGTTGCTTTTGTGTGCCAATGGATTTCATCATTGCACATTTGGGTGGAGTGAGACTCCTGTCCAGAGCGAACGCTTCCCGCATGACATAGCTGAGCCCACTCAGATGCACTTCATTATTTTCCGTTAAACAATGGAAATAAATTTTAATCTCTCACTGGCCAGCACAGAGCACACTATGGCAACAGGGGAATAGACCTGAATTATTCCAGTGTCTGAAATATTTATGGCAAGTGTTTAAATTGTAACCAAATGTAAATCAAAAGTATATCATATATACACGGTTACATTATATAATACACACATATCTGACCTCACAGACACAAGGTATGTATGTGACAAACACGCCCACATGCTCCCAGGATGGGATTTTTTTTTATAATAATGCAGACTGCAAGTATACACACATTCCCTGCTTGAACACCCACTTGGGTGTAAATGTTGCGCAGAAAACAAGAGCCCTGCTCCAAGAGTAACAGCAAGAAGCAGCCCTCTGCTTAGAAGGTGAGTGTGAGCATCCTCCCCTCCAGCAGGAGGAGAAGACCTCTCCTGAGTGCCTGCATTTGTATTCACCTCTCCCACCCACCACAGGAGGGTCGGAGCCACATGGCATTGCACGGGCTGGGCCCTAGGGCAAATAAATGCAGCAGGGATAGGGCAAAGTGAGAAGGTCAGATCTGGACCAGAGCTGTCTCGACGTTTTGGACCTTATTTGCAGCAATCTCTAAGGTACTACTGAAATTGAGCACACACCTTTGTCGTCGTTACTAGGACACTGCAGGCCAACCCGCTACCAGTGCTGTGGAGTAAGAGCGTGGTTATGAGCACAACAATTCCTGGGCTCCTCCGGTTTGGTCTGGTCGTTCCCTCTTGCCTGGTGAAGATGGCAACCCAATTGTTTTATACGGAAGATTAAAAAACAATGTTTTATGGATAAAGTGGAATGCGCATTCCACGATGGTCTCTAACTCCCAGGCCCTTCCCTTTCACAAGCCAACTGCTTTCCCCCAGTGAGTATTTCCTGGGTCACGAAGGGTGACCCCTTCCATCTGGAATCAATCAGTCAACTCCTGACAACTTCCTGAAACACCTCACTCCATTTCCTGTTCTCTCCCCCTTCTCTCTTTCCCCCTGGTTTGCTTCACTCTTCAAAACTGCAGGCCACAGCAGCTTAATGTTAGAGGGTCAGACACAGTTAGACTCCAAAACACTACACAAGAACACCTTTGACCTTCAAAAATCTTTACATCTTAGCTAAACAAATCAAGGTCAACGTTTCTTACCATTACCTTGTTAACCATTTCTATGCATTTTTGCCAATACCCCTCTGAACACGCATTTATCAATAACACTTGTTCTCCTAACATCGTAAAACATTCCAGGCCTTTCTAAAAACCTCTGGTTAGTGCTGGTGAAAGGTGATGTGCAAACTTCTCTGGAGATTCAAATTCTCGGGTTTGTTCCCAGCACTGGCAAATTACTGGCAAATGGTTTGGGGTTTCTTTTTCCTGACCTGATGGCAACACTGCTAGCGTATGACAGTTTGGCTTCTAAGCCTATTCAGTTCATGGTCTTTTAGCTAAAATCAGTAGTTAATGCAAAACGCAATCCTAAGGGAATGATCTGAGAACACCAAGACATGGCAGGTAGGCAACGCGTTCTGGTAATTGTAGCTCAGGGCCAAATGTGACATAGGCAGCATAAACAAGAAAGATTTTATGCCCCCAAACAGCTGGATCAACCAGTCACCTCTGGTGGAGCTTCAGAGAACAACAAACTGAGCCACAAACAGACACAGCAGCGTGTTGTTCCCTCAGCCACCCAAACGCAGGCTCCATCTACAGCAACAGCAAGGGAGCTGCAAGCCTCTGAGCGGGGCTTTCAGCAGCTCCTGAGATTCTCTTTGCGTGACTGCAAGGGTCTCATTACTCACTGTGAAGCCACAGACTCACAGCGGTGATTCCGCAGCAGCGCAGCGTGCCGTTATCCCCACGTTATCTTCCTGTCCCAGGTGCATTTCTGCCGTGTACTCCCTGCTCAAAACCCGCAGTGAGGGCTTGCTCCCCGCCACCCAGCCGGGCTGGGTGCAGCACGCTGCACTCGGGTTCCCTGAGCTGCACTGCCCCTCCTTCACTTCCCTGCCCAGTTCCAAGTGTTGGCATTACTTTACCTTACAGACTGCCTCTCTGCCTCGCCAGTACTAACAGCACCAGTCAGCCTCACAGCTCACGTTACCAGTTTGCAGACTGAAAGCTTCAGCTCTGGCAGCAGCTGCTCTGTTAATGATTGTGTCCCCTAAAGGAGCCCATTGGGTAGTGGGAAAGGCAAGCTCTGCACCTACCTAAAGGTATTTTAGTGAGAAGTTCAGAAGTACAGCGAAGTGCTTCATCATCCTTGGACAGAGGCACTGCAATCTTCCCCGTCTATATTGATATTTCTGTTTTGTAAAGCATGCTCCTCTCCACTTCACGTATACACAAGCAAATACACAGCCTCGTTCATACGAAAGCTGCATCGCTCACAGGCACCTATTTAGACACATGGTACAAGCAGCCCAGGCATAGAGGCGTTTACTTACATGCAGCATATCTCATCACTGTGTAAATGATCTCTCTTGAAAAATTCCTGTTACCATTCCAAGTGTGGAAAAAATTCTTTATGACATTGTACATCTGGAAACAATATTACATTCCTGATGCACTTTCCTTTATAACTCTCTAGTCACAGCACCATGTTATTTTAACTTTTCAAAAGAATAACTACTAGGAGGATTTTAAAAATTATTAGCATTATTATTATTATTTTCCAGCTGGGTGGAAGAAAAGATGTCAGGCCTCATCCTGCTGTCTTCACTTGGACGGGGCTGCCATTGATGTCAGGAGGCGTTTGGGTTGAGCGAGTAATACAGGAGTAGATGCTGTGATATGTGTTTGCTTCATAGTTGGATTAGGAATAAGATAAACATTGTGAAAAATGCCAGCAGCTTCCCTCTGCTCAGAACTTCCATCAGATTCCTTGGGAAATCCTCTCTGACACCTTGAGCCTGCTGCAAACTGTGGGCTAGCAGAAGAAGCTCTGCACATGGCCTTCACCCCAGGAGGGGGGGCCTCCCGACATTACGGGGGTGCAGGAGCACGAGACAGCTCCTGGGTCACTGCCATTTCTCTCCTGCTATTACAGGCAACCACACCACGCAGCCACTGCCATAAAATTGCCTTAAACCAGTCAAGCTTTCGCCAGTGGTACTTCTCTTGTTTTAAAGCCTACTTGTCCTGATGGTTAGGGACTTTCTGGTTTACTGCTTAAATTTATTTGTAGTCTGTTTATACTGTGCGCTAGCTTTAAAACTGTTTCCCATTCTGACCTACCTCAGGATCTTTTCAGAAAGCAGTGATGTCTCTTCTCAGTGCATGTTACTGAAGTGCATCAGCCAAGCTCTCGCCCACTCCCCAGTCATCTTGATGGCCTGTCCCCACACTCCTCCAGTTTCAGCGGGGTACGATGGTATAAATGCGTCCTTCTTTCTGCTGGCAGAGCTCACCTGAGGTGCAGCAGGATCTCACTTGTGGTTTGTTTTCAGACAATACACGGCTTTGGCAACTCACTGTCACAATGGCTATGGTCTTCTGAGCGTTTTAAGCTCCTTGAGTGTTTGTTGTTTGATTGTTTTTTTTTCTGTTGAGGTCAGTGCCTCCCTTACAAATCGAGAGTCTAAAGTAACATCACCTTCTGTTGGGTCAGTCAGTGAAGAAGAAATCTGTCACTGGACTGTGCTGATACTTGATGCTGTCGTTTGGCAATCTATACCTGGGAAATGAGTCTCCTATGATGACATCAGTCCCCATAGCATTCATCTCCCTAACAGCAGTTCAGAGATCTCTGCCCATATCCCAGTCTGACTGTGGGGTTCTCTAGCACGTTCTTTCACCATCAGGCTGGAAGTGATTTTGATTTAGACCAGCTCTGTTTTACTCCTGCTATCCCTTTTTGTTTCTTTACAGACTGTGACGATCCTTGAGTTAGGATCCCTCGTTATCCCTCGTTTTTCCCTTTCCCAAATGACACAGTTCCTCCAGTGCTTCCTATCGGAGCCTCGCTGGGCGAATGCTCAAACCCAGCCAGCTTGGCTCACGTGCCTGCTGACGAACTGATCCAACCGCTCCGAGGGCAGGAAGGAAATCTCCCCAGAGACACACCGTGTTATTTTTCCTTTCTCCTTCTCCCTAGAGCACCTAGAGGGGGATAGCTGCCAGGAAATACTCCGTGTCCTGATTTCTGCTGAAAACAGAGGACAAGTGCCGACCTTCCTCTCTTCTGTTTCTAAAAAATGATGTTGACTCAAAGATGACCACCGTCAGCATTGATGCTCTGTTGCCTTGTCCCATTCTCTCAACCATGGCACTGCGGGAGCTGTTTAATCAGTGTGTGACTGCATGAAGCAAAATTCCCAGCCAGGAGAGGCTAATGCGTTAGCACCAGGTCTCAGCTGAAGCATTTTAGCTGAAGTGCCTCATCTTAATTCCACAGAATTATTGTCCCCCGTTGCACACCGGTCGTTACCATTAAGTATCATCGGGCTTCAATCAAGTTCTCTAGGAGAAGTCCTCATTAAGTGGAGGGCAGCGTGGTTTTTTAAATTCCTGGGAGATCACTCACTGAGAGCACAGCAGTGACACTAACGACAATACCTGTGATAACTCAGATTTGCACATGAGCTGACCTCAGAGAGCACCATGTTTGACTAGGTGACTTAAACATTCCTTTTTTTTGTTTGTTTTCCATTTTCCACCAACAATCTTTCCTTTTTATCCAGAAATATTTAAATTGATAACTAATCAATATTTGCTTCAGTTATATTCACAAAGACAAATTACTTCATCTGGATGCTCACTTGGGCAGCCATCAAGTAACCATGAAAACATCCAGTAGCTCTAGAAAGATTCCCTGTCCCTGCTTTAGCCACCGACAAACACTGAAGTAGCGTGTGATTCACAATGAAACTGTTACTGCTGGGGAAAATATCATTAAAATAATGATCACATAGCCTTTAACTTCAACAGTAGAAAAATATTGTATTAGATTTAAAAGAACTGTAAAAGTTACAAGATTTTCATTTCATCTCTGAAGCTCTACTTAGTATCAAAGCAAATTTCACATAGTTAATGTGATCACAAAGCAGCTGGTATTGCTCTCCAAACTAAAGAATTATTCTTAAAAAAAAAATCCTCTTCAGGCATCTGGAGCTGTATTCAATTTACAATGCGCTGTTAATGTAACCTTTCCACCCCTCTTTCTCCCCACCCCCAATTTTTTAAATGAGTGTGATGGAAGTGAAATCTAACATTTAATTTAGTTAATATACCATAACCGTGATATCCAGTAACTGCATCTCGTCTCTAGAAATACAGGGGCTGAGGCCAGGCTCTGAGCCTGGATCCCAGCTCCCTGGAACTTTGGGGACCAGCCAAACCAAGCCCAGAGTGCAGCTTCACACCCATCCCTAATCAGAAGCATTAACTTGACACTTTTCCAGCCATGAGTAACCATTCTTCCACGCTTGGAGAACTCAGAAAGATGCACCGTACAGCACAGTTTCCATGTCTCTTATTTACATTTGTGTCTCGACAACAAACCTGGAGACTGGGCTTTCATTCAACCACCACTAAAGAGGAAAAGGGTTTGATGAGAGCCTTCCAGATTTCAGCAGCAACTGAAACGATGAGAACCTTGAGACAGGGATTGTCTCTGTTTGTGCAAGGAAGGTTGAATGGTTTGAGATGTTTGAAAGAAGAGGGTTTAACAGCAACAGCTGTATGGATCATTGATCAGGAAAAAACAATGCATGTTTTAGATGCAGCCTAAGAATAAAAGGTAACAAGTTAAATCATAAAAGTAGTGAAGTAGCCTGCTGAGCCATGCTTTCTGACCCTGCTTTTACTCTGCTCTATGTTCTTGTACTGGTAGGGGGAACAAGTGTCCTTCCAAACCCAGCCAGCAATCCTGCCCAATAATTGCACTGCCTGACACAAATCTTTATGACAAAACTAAAATGAAAACGAACGTGTTCACCGTGGGCAGGCGTGCTGCTGATGTTCGGAGCGATGCCTCTTTTTCCCCTTATGACTTTAAGGGAAGCTGGCAGACCACACTCAACGAGATGCAGGCAAAAGAATGTTTACCAATTTTTTTTTAAAGGAAAAAAACTAAAAAAAGAAGGAAAAAAGGAGGAGGATACAGAAGACAGGCCATTCAGGAATGCTCTTTCTTACATCACATGCAGGGAAGTCATGTTCTCTCCTCAGAAGCAACCGGGCAAACAGCAGAGGAGACATCTTTGAAGTTCATCCTGGCCAACAGCCATTGGAACTCAGAACTTTTTTACTCCCAATGCATACAATTTTAGGAATGGAACTACTTTTTTGTAGCTTTTCTCGTACATTCTGACCTCTGCAGCCCAGAACCATGCTCATCAACCATTGTGTCCAGTGTTGAACAAGCCTGAACCAAGACTCTGCTTCCACTCAAAACCCCAAGCAGTTTACAGTTTGTTGCACAGGGCTCATTCCTGTAACACTGAAACAAAGTCCTGTCAGCATTCTTGGTTTTGACAAAAAGATCAGCCGAGAGGCTCTGCCTGATCTTGATTAATGTTGAGACTTAAATCTCAGAGTGAAGCTCAAAGGATACAAATCCACCTTGACTGCAAGCGCAAAAAGAGTTTAAGCAAGCCCTGCAAAACAGAACCAGAGTTTCACTTGGCTCTTTTTTTCAGGCTTGGCTGTTGTACGGCGGAAAACCCGGATTAGAAGTCTTTCCCAGCTCATTTTCTTCTCCAATAAGCTGCTGGTTTTGGGACAAAGATCAAAAGCAAGCCAATATTTCCTCATGTACAAGAGGAATGCCAGGTGGATGGGCTGAAGGCATTCCATCAGTAACATGAGGATGCTGTACGACCCATTTTAGTTTCCCTTTTCAATGTTCCACTGAAAATTTCACGTTGTTTAGGCTCTTTATAAAATCGTTGTTTTGAATGTGGAGATACAGAGGTGAAATAAAGAAAAAGGCTGATAGGAGAGAGATTTCCACCGCCACCAAACAACTGGATCCAAAATCCTCGTGCAGTTCAGCACCTAACTGAAATCTAGGATTTCAGTTTCATTCACCATGGGCAGCCAGCACAGGATTGAAATCAAATCTGGATTTCTTCAAGTGTTCAGGTGTGTTTGGATCCAGAGTTTATTTTTTGGCTCCTGCAACAATATCATTTGGATTATGGCAGTGCCTAGAATCCCCAGGTGATAATCAGGATACCCGTGTGCAAGATTTTCTACAAACTCGTAACAAAAAAAAGAGGCTCTGCATCCATGCTTCATTACACCCTGCAACCAGCCATCCTAGCTGGCTCTCAGAGCTAACAAGATCTGTTTACATGCTGTAATTTGAGTTTTCCTTAACTCTAATTTTTTTTTGCATTCTAGGCAGATGAAATTTCATAGTGTTTTTCTCCTGATGGAAATTGCCAATAGAAATATAAACCAGTACAAATTTGCTAACAATAGCCATCTCTTTTTTGAAGTCTTATTGTCTCCAAAAAACACAGGATGAAAAAGTAACTGCAGTCTCATTAAACCACTGGTGGCAAAACTAATGGCAACAAGTAGCAACGCCATTTACCCTTTCCAGCAGCGGATTCCCAAGGCCTGGCCGGCAGTGCACGACGTGCCCTCTCAAAAGCTCTCCTGAACCGAGACCCAAGAGTTTTACAGAGGTGAGCAGCCCCAGCTGGAGGGGGGGAATGCAAACTAAAAGGAAGCTGAAGCCACTCCTCGAAGGTCGCCCAGCACGCTGTGGCGCAGTCTGGGCGATGCCCGACCCGCAGCGCTGGGCCGTGCTGCCGTGCTCGCAGCTCCTTCGTGAGGGTTTGCTCCTCCCAGCGCCCCTGGTCTGTGGCATTCTCCTCCGAGCCACTTTTCACTCCTCACAAAGAGCACGAGCGTTCTGTGTAACTCTTTGAGAGGGTAAGTCACAGGGACAGCGCTTCTTTATTAAACGCAACTGCTGAAAAGCTCAGGGTATGGGAGAAGAGGGGCTGTGGCTGCCTTTCTCTTCTCCGCTGCTTCTAACCTGACACACTTCACCTCCTCCTGTGCTTTTATTAGCTGGTATTCACAATACATCAGCCACAGCTATGATGAAACCAGTGGCAGATTTTACTGCAAAGCAGCTGGGTCATCGTCCCCTGGGCCTTGTTGCCGTCCTGCCTGAGATCTTAAAGTGACCATCACTATTTGTTGGGGTTGTTTTGTTGTTTTTTGTTTGTTTGTTTAAGAAGCTGAAAGGGACGGTGTGAAAGAGTTAAAAGGCAAAAGACATGGAAAGAGACAGGGAGTGGAGGGAAATGAGGAGATGCTTGTGTACCATGTGCAGAGCTACTTTGAAAAATTCTGAGGCATCTAAGTATCACAAACACGATCCCTGCTGTGGGCAGCTGTATGTGCGAGAGCTTTGCCCGAGGGTGTCAAATCAAATATCCACTGCTGGTTGGTACAGTACATCACTTCCCCTTGGGGATTCAGGGTGGGAAAAGACAGAGGAGAGGGGAAAAAAGGTTTAAACACAACAAATGGAGAAAAAACTTTAACAATACCTGATATGGTTTATCATATCCTGTCATCATATTTATTATGAACAATGTAGAGGAGAGGAGAAAAAGAGAAAAAAAACAAAGCAGACAGCTTAATGCTGAGCCTTACCTGGAACCGCCTCATATCTCTTGGGTTTCCTGCTGTTTTCAAACAATTCTGATTGCACTTGAGAAAAAATTTTAAGAAGAATCTGTAAAGATAAAGAATTGTGTCACTGTTATTAACCATAACATCATGAGTTGTTATATTCTGTCCTACAGTAGACAGCACAGTGATTTATGTGATAGTGTAACAGGAGTCCAGGACTCTGAGAACTTAGGAGAAGAGGGGGGGGAAGTCCCCAAAACAAAACAAAACCACAGAAATTCAGAAAAATCAGGTGAAATACAGCCGATGTGGCTGTAACCCACGCTGAGATGCGCTGTTAGTTGATTCAAGTCAACACAGCTACAATAATCTGCGCCCATTTCTTCACTGCACCTGTGACCACACAATTTGAGTCTATTCCTTTATCTCTCCCGTGCATACAAGGTCTTTCTTTTGCTGTCTGAATGAATTTTCCATGAAACAATATAGAAGGGTAAAGTTACTGTAAAAACTACAGAAAACAACCGGGCAGCTCCGAGGCAGATAAGCCTTGAAACTCCTTAGAATGTCCTAAACACACAGAGACAAACAGGGCTCCCAGAAGAAGCTGACGAGATTTCATCCTGACGATGGGTTTAGCTATGAAGATTTCAGTAACTGAAGCAGAACTGCCACGAGCCCAGATTAGAATCTTAGGCAGATTTTGAGAGAGGAGAACAAAACCACAACTGGAGGTACTACATGACGGCTCACGCCGTCCAAGCAGACGAACCCTTAACGCCGTGCAGGCTGCTCGTGCCCGTTACTTCTGCCTGCTCACATATGTCTGTCTGTCCGCATTATCCTTCCCTAGACTTCAGTTTGCCACGTACAGAAGTTGAACCGTCAGGGTGCCCGACGGGCTCACCCAGCACCGGGCATTACAGCAAACAGGATTTACAGTTTAGCAGTATTAGGCAGGCTTTTTGTCAGTAAGCTGTTCCGCAACATTTTTCATCAGGATTCATCCCTTTATTATCTGATTCCTTTGATTACATCTGTGGATTTCAGAGGTAAAGAAGCCTGCCCTATAGGAAATATCATAGCTGCTGGATTTAAAACAAAACAAGCACATCTTCATCACAGTTCAGACATAACAGGCAAGAACATTTTTGCCATCCTCTATCGTAAGGGACGATATTTTCTATGACTCCTTTCTGCTGGTGCATTTCCATTTGGAGGACAAAATGAGTTTAACTGCAACAATTAAAAAGAAAAATCAGACACTTTAAGATAGGTTTGGAAGGAAAAAGGCACAGATACGAGAAAAAAATAAACAGTTGAAGGATTGGTTTAGAATACAAAGAACAATTTATTTATTTATTTCTCTTGCTGAGTGCTTTCCTTAAAAAAAAAAAAATCAGCTTTTGCAGTAAGTTAAAGTCCCAGGTGAGCCAGGCCTATTTCCCTTTCTGTTACTATGACAACGATTTTTTACCGCAGTCCCTAAGTCCCTTCAGAACTCACACATTCATGCCTTGAATTAGAACTTTAAAGGAGAAAGATGTATATTTCCTAGGGTTTACCAACAACAACAACCAAAATAGTCCTAACGCAAGACAATAAAGCAGAAATCCACTTCTCGTTATTGCTGCTGCCTTTGCATCACTTACGGTGTGGTGTTTCTCTTCCATCTGCCCCAAACACACAAAGAAATACCAAAGGATCTGATCCATTTAAATGTGCCCTGAACAAACAAAACCCTTTGCAGAGCTCACTGCAACTGAACCCGCAAAACCACCCCGGGTAGCGTCACATACAAAGACTGCCACAGAATACACCATTCCAGCAAGGTTTTTTGCCTTGAATCTATCACAATCACTTAAAAAATATCTAAAATGTTTATTTTCTGCATGTGTGCATTCTGCAGGCTGCTATTTTTGTCTCCACTGTCCCTCCTCAGTTACAACCCAGCAGCTCCGCAGGCACAGGCTGCAGTGGGAGCCCGGCGTCCGCGCTGATCCTGTCGGGATCCAGGTGTCGGGAGCCTGGCGTCCCTGCTGATCCCACTGGGATCCAGGTGCGTTGGGCGCTGGGTCTGGGCTCCCTCGGGCATCTTTTGGGATCACAGCCCCGGTCAGTGGCACTCTGAGCTGAGGTCACGCAGCGCTTCGTGCCTCGGGAGCACGCTGACTGCGTGCGTTCTGTCAGAGAAGTCGTATCGACTCCTCGCGCTGAAACCTGTGACCTCTTTTATTTGAGTGATTTGGTAAGCAAGATTTTATCCGTAAGGATGTTTTCAAAAAGAACAGTATTATGCATACCGGCACACTCAGACACTCACAGGAGAATTCCAGCCAGAAATGTTGCTCACAAACACTCCTTGTTATCCTGCCATCTTCTTACAGATATCAAAAAATATTTGCAGATACATAAACTGCTTATGTTACCGAGATCCAGCTACGCAGGGAAAAACTACAGAACGCAGCCAAACTGTATAATGAAACCAAGGCAAGTAACTTTCACATGGAAATCAGTGAGCCAACAGATAGCAGATTGTTTTGGAGAAAAATGCAAGAAAAACCCACAAGATCCATGGCGTGCTGTTACTTCCAAGGAAAACAGCAAATTAATCAGGGAAGTGTTCAATTTCCTTTTTAATTTTCTTAAATCCTTGTAACACCTATTCTTTCAGATCAGAGGGGTGGTCAGGACAAACTAAAGAACCAAGAGCAGAGCACAGAGGCGCCCGCATTGATCCCGCTGTCAGCAGAACCGCCCCGGGCAGGGCTGAGGTCCTGCAGCACCGCGTGCCGCACCGAACGGAGGGGCAGATGCAGAAGGCAAAAATTCTGCACTAACCTGTGCTTAACGGTGCCTGAACTCTGCAGCATTGCATGGCAATGAATAAAAATCATATTTTCAGCTAAACGTCTCTAGAATATTTGGGTCTGGATGCTCAGCTAGCATAAATCAGCAGCATATGTGGAAATGAACTTGGACTTCAATTAGATCTGCGCTGATTCATGCCAGTGGGTGTATTGTCCATTAGAACTACACAGAAAACAAAACTCCTTCTCCAAGAGCTGGCTGTCTCCGAGGAGGAGGAGCAGAGCACCTCGGCTCTCCCCGACAGCTTGGGGACAAGCAGCACTCAGCTCACGAAGGCGTGGAGCCGGGGAGCATTCGGCCAGGGCTGTCTGCCCAGGAGCAACTGTGAGAGTCCCACGCGAGGCAGGTGGACGGTGCCTGGCTCCTGCAACTGCTGAGCTCCTCGGCTGCCCAAAAGCGGGCACCTCTGTCGTAAGGATATCGCACGGTGGGCATCGGTGATTCCCCACCTCACTTTTCTAGGTGCTGCCTCGGCTTTTGGGTCGCAGTGTGAGGGCAGTACCCACCCATGGCTGTGCCAAGACAGCTGCAGTTTCTTTGGAGCTCACTGGATGTGCTGCATTTCTTTTTCTCCTTTCAGAGATTTTCCAGGCAAATTTTAGCTGCAACTGGGCACTCGCATCAAGTATTTGTAGGTTGTTAGATATACATATATATTTTAAGTGGTTGCATCTGGGAAAGGCATTAATATTTATTGCAGCATTAGAATAAAAATGACTTGGGGGGAGCAAAGAGAAGGGAAGATTTAGCACTAAACGAAGCTGATTTAGGAGTAACAGGAGAATTGCAGAAGGGCTGTATTAATTTTTTTAAATGAGAACCTTTAGCCAGTTTTTGGCCTTAACGTGTACATAGATCAAAAAATAAAAATAAAAGAATCTTAAAATCAGCTCATTTTCATGTTTCTTAGCTGGCCTTTGTTCCTTCCTGAGGACAGCATCAGCTCTGGGTTTAGCAGATAACTGACTGCAGCCAGGCAGAGGCAGCACGGCCCTGTCCTCTCATGGATCAACACTAAGGGCACTGGGGGAAAACTTAAATATTTTTGAATCTCTACCTCTAAAAATTCTGGAAAACCTGAATAACTTCGGGTATAGATGTAAAATTAATTCAGATATGCTACAGACATTCCTTTCCATATCGCTGAGCCTTCCGTCTACAGGCAGATACCCTTGCAGAGGTCTCCAAAACGCCACCTTAAAAACATTCCCTCTTCCAGGATTCAGAGGGAGCTATTTCAGAAGTTACTGCTCCTCCTACTGGGAGTTAGCAGCATGCTGGGGAGTCAGGCTGATGAATCATTTAAGTGCCCCCTTTCACTTCAGCGCAGAGCCAGCTGTGTTATCTCCGCCGCTTTCCGCAGCGCTGCAGGCCAGCTCGCCCGGCCTGTGGGACAGCAGGGCTCAGACATCCCATAATGCTCAGAGCAGCGGGACATAACCCCTGCAGCTGGCTGCCAGTGGACAGGGAGAAGGGGCAGGGGAGAGGAGGTGAGGTCTTGCATCTATCGGGCCGTTCCCCAGGTGATGATGATCCACGCCATCACTCTGTCTCCATATCCCTGCGTGAGCAGGTCCTGAAAGGGAGGCAGCTTCAGGATGTGGCTGGAACCAGCAGGCACATCCCACCTTTGAGAATGTTCGTCCTCCATCTCGCTTGATTGAGAAGAACCTTAATCAAATCCTGTTGGAGTCAGGAAAAAAAATCTTCCCCATGACTTCAACAGGACTAAGCAGAGGCCCTAAAGAGCAGTCTCATGTGCAACAGAAGGTGTAGGTTTCTTTTCTAAAAAAAATCCATTAGTGTTTCTCAAAACCCTGCACCAAGACCTGGGACCGATTAGTCTCCCCACATGGAACCACAGCAATAGATAATATGCCTTGTGCTTTTATGGCACCATTCTGTGGGACTTAAACTTCAATTAACTCAGCCTCACCAAGCCCCTCTGCAGCAGGTGGTGCCGCTCACCACCGCACGGCAAGGACGCCAGGGCCGGGGAAGTGGAAGGGAATTGCTCCTGTCGCAGGCCTGGGACTGAGACACGGGTCTCCTGGCTCCTGCTTCTATGTCTTAACTAAGCCTCCTACCCACCTCACGTGCTTTCGTAAAGTACAGGTACAGAATCGGGAGATACAACTTCATTGTAATCTTGTGAGCAGCCTCTGGAGACAAAACAACCACCCGCTGGAAAGCTCCAGCTGAACCGTCCTGGGAGTGACCATGCTCTGAACCACAAAACATCATTACAGCGAGGGCCTGCCTCCAGCTGCATCAGAGCAAGGAAATTCTGAGTCCGTCCTCCCCTGGACTCACCCATGTGTGTCTTGGCACTGTGAACTCTGAGATAAGTGTGACAATAACCTTACCCGCACCACAGCAGAGTAGAAGCCTTCACTTGGAAACTCTTCGTTTCAAGGGACCTAGACCAGATTTTGCACGTACTTCTGAAGGTTGGTATTTAAATCAATTAATTGCATTTATTTGATGTCATCATCTTGATTTTAATGAATATCACAGTAGAAGACTTCTCTACAATCTGAATATTTATCTCTGGAGTAATTCTGCTCTATTATGTCAGTGTGTATTATTAGGGACCTGATGAGAAAATTCCCGACTCTTTGCAGCAGCTATAGCCAACGTGGGATCAGGCACTGCACAAAGGCGTTCTAAATGAACATAGACCATATAGCGTGTGAGAAATGATTGAGGTTATTGCAATGATCCAGAGTATTTATATGATACTCCACAAACAGCAGCTAATTAATCTTCACAAAACTCCTGTGCATAAAGTGTGAACCCAGTTAACAAATGTGAAAGCCAACATATGTAGGTCAGAAGACTTTCCTGAGTTTGTCAGAGATTTACTGCGAGAGAAGGGAGCGGGACTCAGATGCTACCAGGTCCCCAGCCTGGGCCAGGAGAAGCGGCTGCTCATTTGGCGTTTGTTTCTTAGCAGAAAGACTCACGTCGTACCAAAACCCACGTGCCAACCATTATGCCTTCTACTCCTGCCAACAATGAAAATTGGCAAACGCTTCCCTGCCCTCTTGCCTTCCTCCAGAGTAATTTCTGCAGTTCTGGGAGTGAGTTGGATTTTCTCCAGTTCATGCATGAGAGTTCCTCAGCCATGCATGAGCACAGAACTGAACCACCAAGGGAACTTTGCAGAGCAGGATCTAGTGTCCCCACTTGCCTCTAACGAACACCACGTTCCCAAACCACTTGGTTTCTTCGCAAAACGAATGCCTCAGCTGTCGGGTTCATACATTTCCTAACCTCTCTTTGCCCCCTGTTGCCCAGTCAGTCACCTAGTCTTTGTACCTTCTTCCCAACGTGGCTGTGAGATGATAGAGGAGAGCAAACAGCATAGGCACGTGCCAACTTAAGTGGTGGTTAAAGTCCCTTCCTCCCAGCTTGCTCCTCCCTCTTTACTGCTCTGCTCTGTACAGCCCCATTACACCTTTCTCCTCAGCTCACCTCTCTGATCAGCTGCTAAGCACAGATCCCAGCCTCTCCCTATGGGAAGTTCTCCTGTGCTCTGCGTTTCTTGTCCAGCTTTGGAACAGAAGCTTGCCAAGGTTGGGTCTGCTCCTACAGAGGTCTGAAAAGTAACCGCACTGACGTTAGCAGATCTGCAATGGCAAAAGTGAAGCTGCCTTCAGTATGTGAGGCTTTGTGTATTTGTACTTGGATTATTAAATCAAGGTGCTTCGGACCAAAATCTACAGGGCAAATATCCTTCTTGCTGAGGGAAGTCCAGATCAGAAGTATTCTGGTTTGGCCCATTTTCTTATTAAATTAGGATTTGATCAATCCATAACAGCATGGTCATTCCAAGATGCTTGCAATGCAAGCATATGAAGACATGCAGATAAGTATAATGGACAACAATTAATGTTCTTATTTTAAAAAAGGAGAAAAATTCAAAAAAGGTTTTAAAATGTCACAAGGCAATGTATCCCCCGGATAAATTGGAAACATCAGAAAATTTGGGCTACCAAAAGAACTCCGTTTTCCAAATCCAATGGTCCAACGTCAGGTGGGCATGGGAGCAGTACAGAAGGGATCATCAGGCAGGCCAACAGATCAGCCTGCCCTAAAAGTCTGCCTCAAAATCATGGGATGGCAGCACCCATCTTAAAACTGCCTCTGATTATAATTTGTTTGTCGTGCCAAGAGGTCCTAACCACACCCGGGTGAATAATTCTCGGTGCAACGTATTCACTGAAGGCACGGGGTGAAAGCGCTGGCATCCTGTTTCAGATGGATCAAGTGAGAGCACTGCACCTTGAGGCCACAGCAAAGGTTGGACTCGAGGTCTTGTCCCACTCCCAGCCCCATGCCTTAACCACTGAACAACTCCTCCTCCAGCGTCCCACCTCTGCACCTAGCACAGCCTAGAACATCTTACCTCTCACTGTCCTTATCTAGTGTTTTTTTTTTTTTTTTTTTGGGGGGGAGGGGTGGAAAGCTTAGTTTCCAAACTAATAGTGTCTGAGTGTAAGCTGCAATACACCATCCAAACCCAGAACATGTCCATAAACTTGATATTTATATTCTGCACATTTTCCACCTTCTGCACAATTTTCATCTCTCTAAAGCAGGTTCTGCCTCCCTCGAGCAGCAGCAGGCACACACACCCGCAACTGCAATTCACACTCGTTTGGTAAACGCTCGTTCTGTTTTCAAGTGATCCTGTTTTCAAGAAACAAGGGCTGGAGGAGAGTGCACTGCCGGTTACAGCCATCCATTTCTCGGCGCTGAATGTAGTTATTTGGCATGGCCACATTTGCTAGGAAAAAAAAAATCTCCAAGGAAAACCTCCTTGTTTGTGCACTCTGATGAAAACCTGACACCATTAATGAAAATAATAATTGAACTCTATGGGTTCGAATTGAAAATGAAACACAACACTAACAACGTGTTTATAATTGCAATTGTTCTCCACAAAGTCTTTGGAGGACTCTGTGCAACCTGAGCAGCTTCCCTTTTCCTTTGGGTTTTCCTTCTTCCTCTCACACCAAAACTTTCCAGTAACTTACAGGACAATGGCTAGCAGCTTATTTACACCGTAAGATCCGCGTTATTCATGCCATTTGGCACACAACCAAATGCCACCGCATAATCAAAAGTCAATAGGCAGGGAGGTAGTGGAGCAGGGGACTGGGCTGGGGGCTGTCGAAGGGGGCATTCGGACAACGTTCCCTGGGCTATCACAGCGCCGGTGGGCCCCAGCCGCGCCAGCACCGCACAGCCGCGTTGTGAAACCGTTACTGGAGACGAGAGGGACGGGGGGCAGGAGGAAAGGAAGGCTTTCGGACTCCTCTCACTGAGGAGGAAGCCAAGGCACCCAGAAATTAAGGGACTTGCCCCTACGTGGATCGAGCTGCTCGTCCAGCCAAGAAGCACACAGCACTCCTGCAGGCCTGCGTCTGCGACTCTGCTGGTTCCTACGGCTCTACACAGGCGCAAAGGTAGCTCGAGTCCTACCCTGCAAATGCTATCGACCCCAAAACAAGCACACATATATGTATTAAGTGACCTCAGGATCTGGTCCCCACTTGGTTGTTCCATGCCCAGGGAAACCTTTGCCTGCCTCATCTTCTGCCTCCCCTCTCCCCCTACCCCGCTGCTCTCAGAACGCCTGTGCCGAGCCATGCTAGGCTGAACAGTGAACACCAATTACACCTCCAGCCTTTTTGCTGCTGATGGGTCTGCTGGTTTTTACTATTTCTGCCAGATGGTAGAGGCCAGCACATAAAAACTCTCTACCCTGCAGTTAATGTGGAACTTGATAATAACTTCCCTGCGACTCCAAGAGATCGGGAAGCTGCACCGCTGCGAACGCCAGCGACAGAACCAAGGTTAGGCACCTATTTTACACCTGCCAGAGTGGATATCACTCAGCTGAGAGCTCTCACTCCTTTCCAAAGTCGGGAGCACTGCCTGTCCCTAAACCGTTTTTGTACGGAATAAAAACGCATTCATTTGCTAACGAGGCAAATTTACATCCCAGCGCTTGCCCCCTGCGCATTTGTCTCCTCCCCTCTCCCAGGGTGCCCAGCCGGCAGGTTTGCGCCCGTTGCGCTTCTGGGTCTGCTCACAGATGACCTTGAGCCTGAACACTGGTGTAACATTATATTCCTATGACAGATTTATAGATTGGCAGATAGGGGTGCATTCAGAGCATTCCTTCCCTAAGACAGGACAGCATCCAATGTTTGTTAGCATCATTAAACTAAAACTGACTTTTCACCTGCTCCCATACCATATGCAGCTGCAAATTTTTAAATTAAACTATGAAGCCATGCATAAATTTACATATATTACAGACTAGCCTCTCCATTTAACATGCAAATGTACTCCAATGTTTCAGAACACCTTCTGTCGCTAATTAATTTGCTGAATTATAATTAGACTAATCCTGCATAATTAATAAGCACAGATTTTTTTTTAATTTCTAAGCAGCTTGATGAGATCATTCACTTCCTTCTATAAACTGCTAAGTAACTGTTAAAAAAAATCTGGAAAGAACATATGTGAAAAGGTATGTTTGATGTCGCATACAAATTTAAACTAGCGGGCAAGCTTCAGGAAAGTCAGGATTAATACAGGTACACGGCTGGAGCACAGGGACCAACGGCGCGTGATTTTCAGGGGCAAGGACCAAGACTTTGCCGGTCTATTCTCTTCCTTTTGCTTTTACCCATCGGACCTTCCGAGATCATAGACCGAGACAGCAGAGGATTACAGACCCGTACGCAGCATTAGGAGATGTTATGATACCAGCACACCGCTGTATATCAAAACACTCCCTGTACACGCTGTGTGTGGATAAGCTCCTTTGATGGTATTTGGAATTGTTTTCATTTCAGCTGCCAAAACCAACGGAGATCATTCTAGTGAAACAATTAAGTGCTATTAGCACTGGATTCATTCTGTAATGATTAAAATGAAGGCTCTCGCTTTAATGTTGGAGAGCTCAGATCCAGAGAAATACGCACGCCAATATGGCTTGTAAAACGTGCCGTGCTACAGCCCGTGTCGCAGGGAGGCCACTCCTGGTGCACAGAGCAACCCTCCACGTAGAACAGCCAGGTCCTGAGATCTCACCCAGCAACATAGTCACACAGTGAGAGGGAAGGAGCATTCCAAAATACCATGGGATATTTTGCAAATGAGAATGCAAACAGTAATATGAGTGTATGATATTCGTGCACATTATTTTCAATCTCATGTGATAATTGTTGTATTTATTTATATACTTCTTGATACCTGTTTCAGCTCTATTACCTGCATCCTTGTTTAGTCTTCATTCAGTCTTTCTCAAACACAGGCAGACAAAATCTGAAGGAAGACCTCACGAGGTGACCCAAATAAAGACGCAAGAAGGAAAATTTAATTCCTACAACTAAGAGATTACTGAACCACTTCAAGCAAGTGTCTTGTCTACTGCAAACAATATATGTTACGTACTTCTCACCCACTTCTTCCTGAAATCTCCTTTTTTTTTCTTTTTAAAACATTTGGACAAATGCCCTTGTTCATATATTTATATCTTTTAAATTGACTTGGGTTCTGCATGCCCATACGTAAATACAAATCTCAGAAGGGACCCGGCTTACACACTACAAGTTCTTGGCACTCTGTGCCAACTACACTGCTGTCTGGTGTTTCCTACTGAGCAGTCAGTGGGAAATCACTGTATTTTTTTTAAATAATAATACAAATATTTGCCCAAAGAAGACCGGAAATCATCCTGCTGCTGTTTATCTCACTGTAGATCTTATCAGAAAAAGTAAGCGCTTGAGAACGGCACATGTTTAAGGAAGACAGATTTAGCAGAAGAAACAGTATCTAGAAATTAAACACAGAACAATTGCAAACTGGGAATCCCAGCCACTCCTGAAGCATGGCGATACCACGAGACGTGCTCACTGTGGCAGGGTACCACGGGAGTCAAGGACAGGGAACAGCTTCTGTGCTTCCCATGCTTTGCTCATCAGGGACAGCCCCAGCACACACTGTTTTCCTAACAGCCACTGAACGTACCGCCAGACGACAAGGGAAGCTGAAGAAGAATGAAATGGATAATATAAACAGAAACCATCTTTCTGTCTCATTCATCTCTATTTCTCCTCACATCGCAGCTCAGCAGACAGAGACAATGTAATGGGTAAAGCAAAAATGAAGAATACAGGATTGGGTCTGCAGTTTTCCCTCCCCATTTCTGCCTGCACCTCACTTCAGACCATGGATGAATTGGCCCAAAGATATCCTAGCTCACGTGGCTGAGGCAGAAATAGAATCTGTATCTGCAGAGCCACGGAGCGGGGTACATGAGCAAGTCACTGAAATTCTGGTTTTGTTCCAAGCTATTCTTTTTCATCCCAGTAAGACATTCCTAAGACATTTTGCAGCCATGGTATATGGAGAAAACCAAGTGTGGGCATCCACATCTTCAAGGTTTCTGATGGCCAGGACTTCCTACCCGCCTTCCAGTTCTTTGGCCCTGGAATTCACCACAGCTGATATTTGCTTTGCATCATATGCTTTATGCAGTTTGTTACTGTTTCAGCTCAGGAAAAAAAAATCACACATATGGGCATATGTAGACAGAGAACATTCTGCTTTAAAGAGAAAAATTCTGAACTCTGAAACCCACCTTTTCCTACGTTTTAGCACATATCCTCAGAAATAAACTCATTTTCAATGGGAAAATAGTGCACAGTCTTGTATTTGTGAGGAATACAAAAATTTCCAGTGTGCAGTAAATAAATTAATACATTTAAAGTAATTCCACCTTTCACTACAAACGTTTAATTCATCTCTACTTACCAACCTCCAAATGGAATTAACCTTTTCAGTTCTCTTTGATGTAGCACAGACACGCCAGAGGCAAAAAAAAAAAAAAAAGGAGCAACATTTTGGGGTAGAAACTCAAATCAGAGAAGAGAATACTGGGGTAAACTCTGCTAATTGGTGACTCTGAGCCTCTGTCGATGCAGCAGCCTCAGTCAAAGAAATGCCCATGGTTCCTGTGCCTTTCCACGGACCTAAACATGAGGCTGCCATGAAAAGAAATGAAGGGAAAAGGGAGCAGGAGAATGCAAAATCTTTCCTTCCCTTTTGTTCCTCCGCTGGGGCTGATACTCAAGGGGAACTTGCCTTTCCCTGTTTTGACTCCTCAGTTATTTCAGCACAACTACCTTATCCTAACAAGTTAAAGGATTTCGAGGATGCACAGCACCACTTTGTGTGCTGGCCCTGTAGAAATCACACCGTATCAAGTCGTGGTCCCCAAAGGTGCACATCTCTGGGATCGAATGGGTCAAAACACCAGCGTGCAATTTCTGTGGGCGTATGATTCATCCATGCCCCCCCCGCCAGCTCAAAGCACAGGTTTCATGCAGAAGTAGCTACTTTGTGCAACTGCATCTAGCATCCAGAACATTAGTATTCAAAAGTTTGGCTTTTCACGAAACACGTCGTGAAAGCCACGCTCCTTTACAGCGGGCACCCAGAAATCAAGGAAAGGCAAGATTCAAACACTTGGGCAATCGGTTGCTACAAACTCATGGCAGCAGCAAGCTATTTTGCCCCTGGCAAAATAACGCTACAGGAGAAATTGCTTCTCTGCACTCCATCCCTCCCTCACACAGACATACACGCAAACCCTAAGTTGGCTGCGCAGTGGTGTTAACAGGAGAGAAAAATTGCTTCCTGACCTTTCCAGTGATCAATTTACACCCTGAAGCATGAGATTGGTTTCATTTCAGCGTCTATGTGTAATACCTATCCCCACATCGCTTCAGACAATGCAAAATTTGCCGCTCACCTGAATGGGTGCACAAGTTTGGATGGTTTGAGCTGGGCCTCCTTCACGACACCTGCCTATAGTGCTTTGACTTCAGCTACACAGCCCTGGCTAGAGCAAAACAGTTTTTTGGGAGGACCCTGAGATAATGCTCAGCAACTGCAGCTCCTGAGCTTCCACCTGTGGCAGCCGAATGAGGTCTGAAATGTCCCAAAGGCAAAACCCAAGCACCTTATTCCCAGGCCTTGCTGTAGGGTGCGTGCAGCCCTGGGTTCGGACCACCTGCCCCCGAGGGGAACTGCAGAGGGCTGCAGAACACAGACAGCCTGGGACCAGCCTGGATTCACCCCTTTCCACCCTGCCTCAGGCTCCCACCACAGCCCTCAAGCCCTTGCTAAGCACCGTCCCCGTTAAGTGCCACCAGAGGAGGGGGCACACCGTGTTGGGCTGTCTGTGCTCAGTTTGAAGCTCATCAGGGTGAGACCCCCGCAGTGCTCTGCTTCGTGGCAAGGCTGATGAGCCAGGGCTCCAGATGTTTGAAACTGCAGCACCTAAGGGCTGTATCCTCTTTCCCTTGAAATTCCAACGTTCCCTGATCTGTGGAGGTCACAGGGACAGAGTCAAATCAGTGTGAGCAGGTGTTGCAAAGGCCAGAGCTGGGGCTCTTTCAGGAGTTTGGCAGTGTGAGAACTGGACACAAAACCCACACCTCACTGACTCTGAAGGAGCCCTCAGGGAGTGAAACCAAGCCACACTACCTATTGAAGAAACACAACATATTTTTATGCATTTGTATTACATGTTTTGTACACTGCCAGCTGCAGGCAGGCTCACATACATGCAGAGCACTGGCTGTAAACTTGCAGTTGGCTTACTGACTGGAAAATATTCATGTTTTGAGCCTTTAACTATCAGGGCATCATTCCATATGCATCATCACAACATGCTCTCTCCTGAAAAAATCTCTTGGCAGTTCCTAGCTTTCAGACTTCCTGCCATGTCTCCGGTGCACCAACAAGCTGATGCATGCAGTGAATTTTGAATTTTTTTTCCTTCTCAAGTCTACTGCAGTCATAATTTCTGGAGAAAAGTTTTAGAGTGCATGCAACACTCGCTGAATGTTTTCTTCATTTATTTAATCCAGATGTTTGCATTTTAAATAATTGAAAAGCTGCTATGGTAAATAGACATCAAAGGAGGCTAATGGGAGTAGCACTGTCGTTAGGAAGAACTTGTATGACGAGACATTAGACTAAGGAGTCAGTCCCTGCAGTGTCAGGACAGGTTACAGGAACGGAGGCAGGGAGCTGTTGGAAAGCATTGCCCACCCGTGCAGGACCAAGACGACACTTAGAGACTGCGGAGCAAGGCTGAACGCAGAATGCACAGAACTTGGAATGTATGTTGTGAGCTTTTCCCTTATACGTGCTTAAAATCTTCATATAGTTTGATCTAGTTGCACAAAAAAAAAAAAAAAAAAAAAAAAGAAAGAAAGAAAAGGAATTATTTCCATTTCCCACCTTTTAAACTGATCACTAAACTCATTTAACAACAAGGGTGACTCTGGAAGCTCCCAGACCAGATACTGCAGTAGCTATATAACTTTAACATAAGTAGGATTGCTGTAAGGTTTTCAGACGGTGCAATTTGCAGTCCCAGGATATGTGAGCTCTACCAAAAGTGCTGAGAATTTGCAGCTTCACTCTTCAGCTGTCCTAATTTTTGTCTCCATTGTTAAACTCCTGCTCTGTTTTCACTTGAACCTCTGAAAAACCAACATTAAGTTCTATGAAATCGAGCCAGTCTAAATGGAAGTGGGATGACATGCAGGTTTGCAGTAGTTTCATTAAAGTGATTCTTTAATTACAGTCAGGGAGCTGTGGAGGGTGACCGGCCCTCCATCACTGAACTCCCTAGGACTTAGTACAGTTATTTTTGCTGGAGTTGTTTAAATACTTGCAGCCACATCTCAGCTGTGTAACCTGACACAGAAGTTGCTAGTTGTTACGGTCTGAACCAGGTAAAGACCTGCTCACTGGAAGCCGCTACTGCATATTTGCTCCCCTCCTCCCCTGTGTCTTCCCCCAGTATGCAAAATGCATTTTTTGGGGACCTCATAGAAAAATGGTGCTGCACCTCTCTCTAGAAGATCAGCCTTGACTACAGAGACCAGCTAGAAGACTTCCACATCTTAATATACATGCTAAAAAGACATGCCATGGCTCTGAAGCTCATGGGGTTTAATTCTACTAATCACAGTCATAAGGAATCATCAAACCAACGAATGTCAAGGCAGAAACTCTGATCTCTGCCAGGACACTCAGAGATCTTTATAAGATCAATCAGCTCCGCTAATAAAAGATCCCTTCCGTCTCTATTCCTCTTTCCAAAAAAAAAAAAAAAAAAGTCTGTCAACAGTTTACGCCTAGCTCCTGTTTTTTCAG
>VXAV01007752.1:56021-106479 GCA_013399715.1 Alectura lathami | reverse complement strand
CAAAAAAAAAAAAAAAAAAAGTCTGTCAACAGTTTCAGTCTAGATTCTGTTTTTGCAGTAATTCAGTGAATGCCAGCACAATTTTTTGTTGCTTAATTAGACAACCAATGCAATTTGCAGGACAGTTTAGGAAAACATTCGCTATAATTCTAGAAGTGAGATATTATAAACCATTTAATCTGTCCTACATAATTACTTTGTATTCAGCTATTAGGAAGTAAAATATTAGGGAAAGAGTGAGCAACTGTTATACACAACGTGGATTCTTTCTAAAAATAATAAAACCCTGCTCATTTTTTAACTTGATGAGTAAGCTCATGTTCCTGAGCACCTGAGCAAAAATAATAGTGCAGCTATTATTTTTGGCAATGTCTTTACTTTAGTTTAGAAAATTACAAAAATGAATCTGTTTTTCTAGAGGGCTTTTCCTCCACCATTGCCTGTCATGCTTTGGCTCACTGTGGCTCTGGATACTCCTGCAACTGCCCAGGCTGGCACTCTGAGCTGGCTCACACTTCGGGACTTGTGAACATCTTTCCCTCTTAATCACAGAAATTATTTTTACTAAGACACTGTCCACAAACCTCAAAGAGGGATCAGGGCTCACTGTCCCCGCAGTTATAACCGAGCAGGAGGCTCCGTCCCCTTTCCAAGCCTCCAAGAATGCCACGATGAGGGGAAATTGTTCCATTACCTCTCTCAGATCCGACACAAGTTTTGTGCTTACAGGTAAGTGTTGCCACCTCTGCAGCTCAGCCACTGCAGCCTTGAGCTGAAGTCAGAAGTGGAGCATGAAGCTGACCATGAGCTGGTATTTCAGAGCACAGCTCTCCCGTTCCTACTAACTAAACTCCTGGCTTCTCAGAGCCATCCTCTCACCATTGGCCATCCGTTCCTTTCGGGGTGGGAGGATTTTTTTTTTTTTTTTTTTTCCTACAGCATCCTGGAGGGAGCTTCCTGCTCGTCTGAACTTTGGGCCAAATGCTGCAAACTGCTCGATGTGCATCTACCCCTTTCATGCACATGCCCAGTGGTAGTTAATGCGTTGTGAGAACAAATGCAGCTCTGAGAAACACTGCCCCTCAGCCCTTAGCTTCAAGCAGTCCAACTTTAACTTAGTAGGAACTCTCTGATGATTAAAGTAAGACTTCAGATCCCATTGCAGCCAGGACTGCATGAACCCAATGCACCTGTGAGCTCCAGTGCATGCTCCCTGCAAACACAACGGCTGCCCCAAACCGTGCTCTGCAGGATGCTGTTCCCTGTTAATTACAGGAAGATAACAGACTGACCACTAAACATTAGTTTAGCTCAGAAAAAAGTGAGATGGCATTTACAATTCAGGGATTTTGCAATGGCAACTTGTTTGACGATACTGGAGATGAATGTAAACACCCTAAGAACCATCACAGCAGTTTGCAGTTTGCACGGGATAACCTCCCTGGCCTCGCACGTTCTAGCGATCCTTGGTTCTTCCTTAGGGAGAGCCAAAGGACAAGCAGCCCTTTATCCTTTGCACACACTTCTACAGCCAAACAGCCACTGCCACTAACCCACCAGGCCCCGCCAGCACTGCTCCAGCTGAACTCCACAGACAGGCGGTGACCTCACAGCAGGGGAAGCCTGAGACAAAACCCAGGCAAAAAGTGCTTCGTACGAGATGGTGACAGCAACCGCATTCGCTGGAGACAGACCTGACCCCAACAGGGGGAGCAGCCCAGGCTGGAGAGTCCTCCTGGCTGTGTATCACCGATAGAGACACATGAGAGCTCAGCATACCTGCAACCTCAAAGCTAAGTAACAGTAAGGTCCTACTGCAGCCACTGCTGTGCCTGTGTCATCAGCGCACCCCAAAGGAAAACAATAAAACAGAAAAGGGAAAGTGCCTGCGTTCCAGAAGTGCTCAGCACCCACCCGCATTTCAGCGCTGGCAGCTTTGCAGCCGAGCCCAGGGACTCCATGCCAAGTGCCCGGGCTGAAACATCTGCAGAAAAGCCTAATTTCCTCCAGGTGCTGAGCACCAGCCTCTTCAGCGCCTTAAGTTTACAACCCAGCATTCCAGACACTTTCCCCCCATATTTTTGTGGCCGTTACCAGAAGAGCTTGTTTTATTACCTAGAGACACTGGATTTGTGTCTGTGTGCATGTACAGCGAGAGGCTTAGAGGGGTAAGGGGCATAAATCACTTCAAATTGCTACTGTAATAAATGTGGACAAAAGAATAAAATTTGTCACCAACCTAATATTACCATCAATGTTTTGTCTAGCTACATTCCTTCCAATTTAAAAACAGTTCAATACCCCTTTTACCTTCAAGAAGCAGCACTTAATAAACAGTGATGGATGCTTTTTATTCCCTTTCCCCCCTTCCTCCTATTCCAGGCTTCCCTATGTCTGCTACAAGGGGATTGTTTAGCTTGGGGGAAATGTAGATCCTCCATCCTTCTTGCATTGACATGCATCCCTCAAGGAATGACGACCATATTTAATTCATAACCCCCGTTGGCTACACAAACATACAACTTCCCATCAATTAGGCAACACAGAGATGCTGTTAAAAATCAATGAGCTTATTATTAAATATATTTTCTTTCCATGTAACAATAATAGTTATTGCTGCTCCATTGTTAGAGCTGCGATATCAGCTGGTTAAGCAGCTCTCCAAAAAGGGGCTGATTGCTTTTTGATCGGCCCCTGTAATATCAGAGAGCACCACAGCAGCGTTGTTCTCGCTGTACTGCTTGACACGGATGCTGAAGGATAAAGGTGATAAAAAGTGACCAAGTGGATGCTTCTTGAATAAAATCACCTGGTAGCAGTTGGAGCCCAGCAGTGACTGAACATTTACCAGATTTTCATCGCCATACAGACTGGTGGAAGCACGAGGCGCTCAACATCCGTCACACCAGAGCCATCAAAACGCAGATAGGCTCGTATTTGTGTTTTCACTGTGGCGTGTTTATTGGGAACTATTTGGGTATTTTGACACATGCCACTACTGAGGGAGCTCCCTGCCTACAAACAGAGATGTAAAGTCTGTGCCAGCTCACGCAAAGGTTAAAAAAAATTCCACACACACAAAAACCCACAGTGCACAGATTTTGGCAAGTACATCACATGCTGTCTGGCCACAGCTGATCTGAAGCGAGTCCCCTGTAATTATGGGAGAAGGTGGAACAGGTTTCCCGCTAATTGGAAAATTCTGCAAATGGCACCACTGAAGTAAATTGACAGTCGTTAGAATATTAGCAAAATGAGGGAACTGATTAGGAAAAAGCTCAGATGTGGACTTTCTCCTTTTTTTTTTTTTTTTTTTTTTTTTTTAAAATAGTGCCTGAATCTACAGACAAATTGATAATAAGAGCTGAACTTAATAATAACAGCTGTTTTTTGACCTGGATGCAAATAAATTTGTGCTCATACATGTAGGTGCAGAGATACCACATATCCATTTCCCACCGCACACACATGTACGCATTAGGTGCACAACCATATCCATATCTGTATTATTCTTGTCACTCTTCTCGCGTTAAATACACAGAACGTTTGCTAACTTTTCAGAAAATATCTCCCCCAAACATACACACACAGTAGGGGAAAAAAAAGGCTGCAGTGAAGAACACCATCAAGAGGCTTGTTCTAACGAAACTGTCCTCACTTCATGCTTCAAACAGATCTTGCAAGATCCTTGTTTATGTCTTTAAATCTTTAAGTGATTTGTTCCTAGGGGAAGCTGCACTTCTATTGTAAACTTGCTCTTGATTGACTGCTGTTGAGAATTCTGGTAGCAACTTCTCTTTGTGTTTTAGTTTAAGCTATACAGGAAGCAAAGTGGGATTTGGCCACGACTTCGGCCATCCATCAACACTTCAGTGTTTGCGTTCGGTATTTTTCAGCTACCAGGGGCAAGGGAAAAGCAGACGTGAGGGGAAAAATAAGACATTCTAATTAGAGACACTCCTACAATGCCACCAAATCCACCTCTCTAACTTCATTATGGGTGTCTTCTCTCTTGCCCTACAGTCTCCGGTTTAGCCTCAAAATAATCTCCGAGGGTCTGATCCTTCTGCTTGGATCTGCCACAGAATCCTCAAAGAAATTCCCCCAGAATCCTCTAAAACTTCTATAAAAATAAATCAGATGCTACCAATAGATTAGCAGTATTTTTAAAACAATCCAGTGGAATTACAGAATAAACATACAACTGATGTGAAAAGCTATAGGCAGCCCAGTAAAGCTCCACACCACCACTTCAGCGAGACCTTCCCTCGAAACAGCTCCCACAGAAATTTTCACTCCACCTAAACCGACACAGACTCCGAATGCTCGCTATGAATTCAAGATCACTTTATTCATCCCAGTGATACAATAAACCTAATAAAAATTCTAGCCTGGATCATTACGTCACACTTAGAACAAAAATAACTACGGAGCATTCTCCCAGCCAAACACGGCGTAACCCTGCATTGATTTTAAGTATAACGTTTTCAGACTTGGGAGATTTCACTCTAATGTAGCACTTGTTCCTCTTATGCATTTCTACCATTTTATTTCCCTCTATGTAATTTTTACTGTAGGCTTGATGTGTCTTTTATTGTACTTCACTATTCTGGGGGATGCTCTCACATCTTATCCAGTAACAGAAACATTTGTACCCAATGTGTAATTTTACCCAAAAGAATAAAGAGCACGGAAGGAATTTTAACAAAGAATGAGGGTTTACAAGCCAGATCAGCTAATTTAAATAAGCATGTGTTTATGTGAGTGGGAGAACCTCAGCTGTACCTCCAGAATCAGACATGTTGGCTTTACAGAGCAATTTCAACCCAATAATATTAGTTTACATCCTGCTAAAATTCTAAAGGACTTCCCCAGCATGCGAGTTTCTGTAGATTTTTGGTGGATCTGATTATCAGACAGCCTACTGTTTGCATTTCAAGTACCCATGTTTATTTTCACATATTTATTTAAACAAATCAGGGAGTCAAAATAATGCCAGCTCTAGTCTCTTCGTTGTGGTCCCTAGGTGGCAAGAACACACAGCAATTCCCAGTCCTCGTACTATTTTGGCCACTTCAGCATCTAATATCCTGCCCCAAAGCCAATTCAAATCAATGGACTGATTCTCATCAGCTGCTATGGATTTTGGATCAGGTCTTCTGGTGCCAAAACACAGCTGAATGTTTTCTACAGGAGAAGACCTGTGTTCCCACAGGGGGAGCCTGATGGCCCACAGAAAGCAGCTTGCAGGGTGGATAGGATTTCTTTTGAAGAAATAAAAAGAGAAGGCAGAGGACTACAAAGGCATTTTGGCTCAGGACGTTGTCCCCTCGCCTCGTGCTGCAGGTGCTGCCCCAGCTCTCTGTCCCGCAGACAGAACCCTCCCGAGGCCCACAGGGTACAAAGCCCTCGGAGCCGCCCGCTGCGGGCCCTAAGAGTGGGTGGGCTTTGACAGCTTCTGCAGGAGTAACCCAGCTCCTCGGCACTTAAACCTGGTTTCGCTCTCCCACCTTCCCAGGGCTTTTTCTAGTTTTTGCTTTGTTTTCCATTTTTGGTGCACTCCATTTCCTAGTTTTCATTCTTCCTGACAATTCCACTTCATGAAAACAAAAGAAGGGAGGAGGGGGAGAAAGGAAAGGGAGGAGGAGAAATCCTACCAAAAAAAAAGAAAAAAAAAAAAAAAAAAAAAAAAAAAAAAAAAAAAGAAAAAAGAAAAAAAAAAGAAAAAAGAGTCCAACCCAGACAGTTTGTGCCAAATACAGTTAAGGGTGTTTGGGGAGTGGGGGGAGGGGAAAAAAAAAAAATCAAGTCACTTTCAATCAAGTGTCACACCTTTAAATAGTGGTTAAATCTTTGCATTATGCAGCTCATCCCTTTTACAACACGGGGTTCCCGTAGAGAATTCCCTGTTTACACTGGGAATTCCTCCAGGAGAGCATCAATAAAGCTGAACAGATGTCAGGGTGGAATGCCAGCGGCAGTGGCTGTTGTCAGGGGTGGTGGGGAGCGAGCAGGGGAACAATACGAGGCGGCATCTGCTGCACAAAGCCCGGCGTGTGGGTCGGGGGCTGCCAGCGCGCGAGATCCCACCCTCTCCTTTGTCTGGGCACATTGCCTCCCTTGTTCCTGGATGACAGGGGTTGACACATGTCACCCAGCCCTATCAGAAAGGCTATTTGTTTGGCTCTTGCATATGCACCAGTGTTTGTGACCTCCTCTGCTTGGAATACATCGAACAGCCCTGGAAGGGGGAGGCGGGGAACCTGGAGGGGGGTTAAAAAAAAACATACTCACAGGTCCTCCCCGACACACAGTTTCATTATGCACTTTGTGTCTGAAGTGAGGATGGAGATGCCCCTCTCTTTAATTAAAAGCATGATTGATGAAACTTAACAAACAGGAAAACCCAGGATGTGAAATACTTCCTAAAGAGGCGTCCACCCAAACGCTTGGATACAATTTTGTTTCATAATGAATGGACAAAAACGAAAGTTATCAGTCTACAGAGGAAAAACCCCTCAAGCCAGGCTTCAGGAGGCATCGACAACGCTCGGCTGAAGGAGCCAAGCCCCAGTCCCACGGCAAATTTCCTCACAACTCAAACGCAGGCGTGTGAGCACAGACACTTGGGAAGTCCGCGCCAAAGCTTACGCAGAGAGCACACCTCAGCATGACTTTGGTCACAGTCAGATCATCGACAGCTTATAATGAAAAAAAAGAATTAGAGAATTGAGCAATGGTGTAAACAGTAAACCATGTTAGGTAAGCAAGGAGAGCTCTTACTAATGTTACAGAAGAACAGAGGAAGCTGCGGCACCGCAGACAGGCAGACTGCACCCTGGGGTCCCTGCCCCCGAGTGGGAAACGCACTACTGGAGATCCACAGCCACGTCCTGGAAAGGCTGTGCACTTGGTCTTCAGAAACAGTGTCAGGACAATAACAATTTGGCTAGCTTTTTTCTTTATGAAGAACCGATTTTACAATCACTCCCAAAATTAACAGTTCAAAAGAACTTATTTTAAAACCTCTACTAAGGTCTAAATCTGCCCAAAACACTGTTTATTTTTTCAGTTGCCCTAAAAACTGCAATTTTCCAGGTATTAATAAAATATAATTCATAAGTAAAAACTGACTACGGTAGCGCAGTAATTCCTCACTGCCAGGTGACCCTAAGTAGTAACACTTAGTTTGGGTTTTAAATGGGCAGGTTAGGGGCAGGGAACAGAGCCTGAGGGCCAGATCCTGACCTGGGAGCTTCCATTCCACGCACGGCCCCAAACTGAAGGCTGTGGGACTCGGCGCGATGAGTTATATTGCAGCAAGGAGGGGTCAGATGGTCCAGGCTTTTTTAGCAAAAATAAAATGAGATTTGATGATGTGAGATTTTCATATCGTCTTTTGTCTCCTAGTAATATCCTAGCTGTGCAAGGGATATTTTTTAGCAAACAGCATCTCGAGTTACAGGGCAGGAAAGCCCGATCTTTCATCCGGAGGGATTTAGGGATACGTTGCAGGCTGGCACTCTGCAAGTGTGCGGAGTCAAACCTTTGAACTTCCTTCTCTCCAAATTTCTTCATTACTTTCAGAAGTCCGAGAAAGAAATGCACGCACACAGAGTTTAGGATTTCTCTCTGATTAAACGCTTGCAAAACAAACAAGAAATCCCACTTTTGTTTTTCCCTCCCCATCTTTATATGCTTCAGAGGTTCAGTGTTTGGGGTTTTTCTCCCCCCTCATTTGACAATTAGAAATTATTTTTGGCTGCTACGTAGCTAGCAAAGGTTAATTGGTCTTGCTGCTGTAAAATACTGAATTCTGATCACTTGATTAATGAGGTGTCAGAAGCCACGAGTAACCAACACTTTTTTTTTTTTGAAGGAAAAACACTGAAATAAAATGCACTTTTAAAGATTTCATGTTTCTCTCACTCCTCTTCCCACCACTGCTTCAAATGCAGTTTTAGTTTCCAGCATGGCCAAGAAAGAAAGAAAGAATCCCTAATGCAGCCAGAGCTGTCCCAGAAAAACACTTAGTGCTGAGCAGAGCCCCTTTAACCCCGAGGACACGAGGTGGGAAATGCCTGCGGCCGTCGGGTGCCGGAGGAAGGCAGGGGAGCTGGGAGCTGACCAGGCGGGCGCACAGCAATCCCGAGCCCGCTCCCTTCGCTTCCCTTTCTGCCACCAGTAACAACAGAGGATACACACATCGGGATGGCTCCTCAGCTACAGCGCTTTCTTGGGAGAATTTAAATAGCCTCCGTGCAATTTTAAGGAACATAAGTTTCATGTTTATTTGCCTTACGTCTGCGCTGAAAAACCCATGGTAAATAGCGCTGTGCTCCCATTTGACTCCACTCAAGAGCAAACTGATCTCTCTCTGTTTGTGGCATAGATGCACTTTGTCACAATAAACCACTGTATATTATGTTTATATATGTCCTTCAGGCATGTCACAACAGTTTGGCATTCCGAGCTGCTCCACCACTGTGTACATTAAATAGTCATGTAGTTACATTAAACAGTGGGGAGTTCGCACTTCACAACCACTCAGCGTTTTAAAACAGATGTGGGCTGTCTGCTGTCAGGCTGTAATAGAAAGACTTAGGAGGATCTTGGTGGGAATTTAATCTCCGGATGATTGAATGCTCCCCGGCCCCGCGAACCCCAAGTTTCCAGGAGGATGGAGAGGATCGAGGAGCGTGGACCCGCGATTCCGACGCCGGGAGCAGAGCCGGGAGGGGGCGAGGCGGAGCTCCGAGCACTTTGTGCCTCAGAATATTTCTGAGTGGGGTGGGCTGCAAAGAGTACCCAGGGATTTACTGACAGGAGAATTTCTGACAGTTGATGGACAGATGAATTCCGTCATGGAAGCGTTAGTCGAAAGCGGCAAGGCCAGATGGAAACTCACAGCTTGTCTTTAATATTAATTTTCTCTCCCCCCCTCCTTTTTTTTTTTTTTTTTTTTTTTTTTTTTTTTTTTTTTTTTTTCCTTTTGCAGGAGATCAGAATTCCCTAATTCCCTAAAATGTTTCAATGCATCTCAAGGTATTATTTTTCCAGTGCCTTTACCCACCTACTCTTAATAAGAAGTGCTCCTTTGTGTTAATGTTATTTTTTTCTCTTCCCTCTCTGCTTATTCCCCTGCCTGCCCAAAAGTCAAAAGAAATCAAGGAGAAAGAAAAAAAATAAATCAGTAGAGCTCCACAGCTGTTAAGGAGTCTACCTGGGTTAAAATACACGTAGATGAGTAATACCTCAACCTCGCACAGTATTTTAAAGACGCAGATAAATCTGAGGCAGCCAGCGCGGTTTAGCTGCAATGACAGAGAGCCAAACACACACCTGAAAGGCACGAGCCACCAGGAAGGAAGACCTAATGACATCAGCTATTTTTTAAGAGAGAGGAAAAAGCACAGGAGTGGGAGTGCAGCAGCATGTCGCATTCCAGAGGTTTCCAGCAGCTGCTCAGAAAGAGGTCTCTCTTGATTACAGCAATTTTTGCTGTGACAGGGAATCAAAAATCAGCCAAAAGTCACACATTTGCAGATTTTTGTTCCAGATTTTTTTTGTAAGCTTGACTGCAAGAACATCTCTGCTTTAAAATCAAAAGCGACTCTCCACATCCGACAGTGACCCTTTATAATTGAAAAGAAAGTAGAACAAAAAGAATTCTTAGCGGCTTTGTTTCCCTAATTCATACTTGTGAAGCCAATGTCAACAGACAATGCTGGTTACGCTGAAAAAAAAATTATGCTACCATCCTGCTTTTCTGAAGTCCTATATTCAGCTGGGAATAAACCATATGGTTCTATCATAATTTACCATGTAGGATCCTATGGATATTTACTCAGTAGAATTCCAAGAGGGAAGGAATAAATATTTTTTTCCAGCTACTCTGGTGAATTCAGTCACAAAATTAAACGATGCGCATATGGAAGATTCAGAAGCCTTGCAGGAAGGATCTCCCTCTCCAGGAAACTCGCTGGGCAAATCTTTCGATGCTGCTGACAAAAGGCACCCACCCTAGGCTGTGCCATCTCAGGGAGACTCTTTGGTAACAGTGTTGCTCCAAACTAGCTGCGCATTAACAGGCTCAAAGATGATGATTTCACATTGAAATCGGAACATATGCATGTTTTGTGTATTTGTTTTCTTCTCAATCTTGGTTATGTGCAAACATTAGCAATGGAAGATGATTGATGTGCTGAATGAGGCCCTGCTGTAATTGCAGTAATTAAACATTTGGCCAAACTGCTAAAATCAGGGGTGTGTGGTGGAACTGCAGTTTAGGGGAAGGACTAAACGCCACTTTCCTCCTGCAGGCACACTCACTTCCAGAGAGGTCTCTGACGCACAACTCGAACAGAAGCAACTGCTTGCCCGGAACTTCAGCTGCAGCAGAGATTCCCTGTAACCGGAATTGCAGTTTGCAACGGGGGAAATGTGCAAGGAGCACGCATATGCAATGCAAGAAACAATTATTCACATTTAATGTAAGCACCATGCCTAGTCAAAGACATTCTTGCACATATGACCTCTGATTCCTTCACCATGCATGCAACATCTCTGCATTTTTGCAAGCCAGAACCCCGGTAACAACAGTTACGTGTGCTGGCTGTTTCCCTCCATCCTCGTTCGGCACCCGCTGACAACACACTCTGAATCCAAGAGTTCTGCAAACCTTCACGAACTTACGCTGTGAGTTTGAGTTTGAGTTTAGGGGAACAAAACAAGCTAGAAAAGAAAACGCAACAATCTCAACTGGATGCGGACCAAGGAGTAGCTCAGACTGTAATATCACATCCCAACGCCCATGGCTGTGAATCTGGAAATGGATCCAAACCTCGTGGCTCAGACACATCCTTGCTCACAGCTGCAGTTTTTGCATAGTTTTTACACAAAAACAGCACCATTAGCCACCCACACAGGTCAGGAAGTCCTCACAACCTTATTAGCCAATCTGCTCCTATGTTCGAGTCTGGCACAGTACCATCCTCCTTCCGCAGGCACTACCCTATCCTTCTCCCCAGCTTCGGTAAACTTAAAGATTGAGATACAAGTATGTGTGCATGCACCTTAGCACAAAATCTGGGGGTTTGGACCTTCCTCCGCCATCAACAGAGCAACTGCCCAGACCCCCAGGTAGAGGCAAGCCCCACTGTGCTACAGCACAGCCTGTGGGCATCCATCTCCCAGACGTGTTGAAATCAGCAGCCTGGGATGCCCCCAGGAACAGGGGGAGCACCAAACCAGTGACTGTGGGAATCACATCCCAGGCTGCCCTTCCCTGAGAGCCAGCTCACATCAACAACTGCCCAAGCTAAATCAGAGCTAAGCCTGCATGCTAACATCTGCAGTTCTGAGGCTGAGACCAATTGTGACACAGAATTTCACTTGTCTGGGATAACAGAGCGAGGATCTCAGCTGTGGAAACATTTCTGATGGTGGTCAATGACATAACCTTTCAGTCACTGATCTAGACACCACGCAGCATTAACATCCTAAACTAAGCGACTGCTTCTCGACAACCACTGCTTCTTTGTCAGCAAAGGATTTTTAGGATCATAAAATGGGCGATTAAGAAAACGTGCATGACTCATCTTTGGCAAGAGCAAATTAAGTGGAACACAATCATCAGTGTGTCACAGGGCTCTCAGGTAAAACCTTTACACTTGCACAAGTTTTCACGGACATGTTTCCTTTTGCTGTAGGGCAAGGAGTCAGCCCTGTTTCTCTGCCATGTTGATTCTTTCTGTGGGTGTGCAGGACACTGCGCCAAATTGCCGTGCTTCATCGCAGAGGTGGCATACAGGAACTGAAAGATGACTTGGCAATTAGAAGGGATTCTATGCAGCAACAAACCTGTCGTCAGCAAACATCTCTTCCCTTGACAGATCCCAAATTGTTTGTGCCCCTCCTCATAAAAAGGGAACAAAAGATTTTATCTGCACAGAAGTAAAAGAAAAATCCCTATTACCTTTTTCCAGTGACAACACCTAAACTGAACTTTCAGTCCATGGGCTTTACAGAGCAGTAAAAGACTCCAGATGAAGAGCCACTGGCAGCCAGAAGGACAAACAGAAAAACAAACAGTGAATTCTCAGGCTCTCATTATGTAATTACCAAAGCAAAATGTCCAGACAGACCTTCTGCAGTAAACCATTCAAGAACAAAAGGCATGCGGCTGCACAGATCCTGCCCCCAGTTCCGGCCCTGCCCGCACCATGCAGCGGTGGCCTCCCCCTTGCCGAGCCCCTTTCCCTGCAGAGCCCAGGGCTGAGCCCAGCCCCAGTGGCCTCCTGCTCCCGAGAGTTCAGATGGACAAAGGCACGGAGCAGACCAAGCCGCAGCCCATCTCCAGCACTGCACCACATTTCCTTTCCCCTTTCTCCATCCTCACAGCTCACCGCAGGTTCCTCCTGATTTTCTCCATAAGTTGCTCCTCCTCTTTATCCTCAGCCCGCTTTATTTGGCCAGTGTTCCCACACTCATGCAGCTGCATGAATACCAGCCCTCTACTCCTCTGCAAGGTAACCAAGAGCATCTCCCCACAAGGCCCTGGGCTCTCAAGCTCTGCTTTCTATCTACTGTAGGAAATAAAAGGTCCTGAGAAGCAGTAAGAGCTCCAGCTCTTCCAGGAGCTCCTTGCCTCCTGAAGTCAACGTGTGCTCAGCGAGCTGCAAAAATCAGTGCTGTGGGTCCAGGCAGAAGCTGAAGCAAAAAAACACAAGGTGATCGACCACCACCAAACTCACATTATTAATGCAGAAAATGATGTGAGAAAGGCACCGAACACAAGTTACTCCTGTTACAGTGCTGTAACTAGAACTTCTCCATTCTTGGTCTCGCTTCTAACTTCACACAAGCCAGAAATCAAACCCTTTGTTGCCATTGCCCCCAGATATTTGGGAGAGATCAAAATCTGAATCTCTTTCTCTGTGTTTGTTTTTTTTTTTAACTGAAGTAAATAAACAAACCATGTCAGTCAGATACCTGTTAGCTATAGCATTCCTTAGCTAGAAGATTGCCAAAAGGGTGGGAGAGAGCAAAGAAGACAGAGAAACTTGAGAGTTCACATGAGAACAGAGCATTAAGAGGCTAGCTTTAAAATCAGAAGTCCTGTGCCAAATGCATTACAAAGAATCCACAGATGCATGCGTTACACAAGGCTGAAAACCAGAGTGCAACAACCAGATGTCTGGGCACGCAGAATGGCGAGGGGTAAGGCACGAGCATCACAGCCACAGCTAGCCGTCGGCAGTGCCTAGGTACATTAAGGTGCACCCTGTTGAGCAGCAACAGGTTGTGCCACCCCATGCAAAGCTCTGCTCTAGCTGCCAGAAATTCCGCATCCCTACCTCCTGCTGCGATCCCCTCTGCCTGCAGTGTGGATGGAGCAGCAGCCTGACCAAACCCCTTTGCCAGAGAAGTGTATGTGCCTAGATGTAAACACCGTTCACGGACAAGACACAGTAGGATGATCTCCAAAAACATCCAGCATGCTGCTGGCTTTTTGCAGTAATTGTTCCTCCACATCCCGTAGGTTTCATAAAGCTGCAGAGAGGCACTCCCCGACTCACCACGCAGGCTGACCTCTCCCTGTCCAAGCTACACAGCCAAAGGCTTCACCACTGCCTTTCCTGCTCTGGCATAAGGAGCTGAACACTGCTGCGCTGTTCTCCTTTACGCTGCCCTCTTGGCAGGGGAAGAGGGCAAGGAGCCTCGGCTCCCAACGTGGTGATAGTGCTGTCCGTGTGTACATCTCACCGCCGCGCATCTGGTCAGCATTTACAGGGGTTTGCACTGGTAGTTTTACAGCTGTTTAGGCATGTAAGTAGCATCTATACTTAAAAGACTCCATAAGGGAAAGGCAGGGGGTGGAAAGGGGACGAGAGATGAAGCAGAAATGGAGAAATAGAAAAAGGAAGGTGGCCAGATGCTGCTTTAAAAGCAGGGATAACAATCCTCTTAATGACCAGGATTTGGGTCCCTTTAAAAATGCATTAGATTTTTCAGGTTTATTGCCTTGTTTATTAATATCATCCAGGATTTGACATAGGAAAAGACAAGAGTTCTCAGCTAATATCTAGGCCACCTAACAATGATTTCACAGAGGAGTTTAATGGAGTACAGCTGCAAAACCCTTAGCATCCCCATCCACTTGTGCCTGCATTTGTGCAGCCTCTTTCTCACTTGGCCAGGTTTGGTGACTGCAGCTCTTCCGTGCTGCTCAAGTAGCCACGATAGATGTTCAGCTCCCACGGGAACCAGGTGTGCTCCGTGGGTCCCACTGCCTCAGGAAACCCTTCAGACTCTGGGAGTAGGGGCAGAGAGCACAGTGCTGCGCAGGGCTGGCCCTATGCAAAGGAGTGCAGTCAATGGAACATTCTAAGTTTGGGGAATTTAGTTTAATATTTTGCAGGATACAACCTTCAGTTATTACATACAAGAGTACGTAGAGGAGATTTTTGAACGTGCTGACACGTTCACTTCAGATGATCAAAGAATGACCCTGCAAACAGAAATTAGGCAGCGCTTCCAAGGAGGGCAAGAAGAATAATGGCTCGCATGTTAGACCTGCGCATCTAGATCCTGAAACATGCTGAGGGCCTTCAGATTTGCACAGGAGTGAGGCACACAAAGTCACGGGGCACCTCGATGGTAAATTCCACAATATCCATTAACAGAGTGTCAAAACCATCCAACGTTAAGGCTGGGAAGGGGTTATTGCAGGATGGAGAAGACTTCCCCACCTGCCAGTTCTCAGTTTTAGAGTTCTCTAGGGTTCGAGGATGATGGTTCTGGCAGAACAGAGTGGCAGAATTCATAATAGACAATAATATAAGACAAGTATTTGGATTTTTTTTTATGAGACCCTGAAATATAAAGGAAATGTTGTGCAACAACCACTTGTGGTTAAGAGCAAAACAACAGCTGTGAGAAAGTACTACAAATTCTTTCTAGAGTTTAAAAGACAATAAGACTTTCTGGATTCAAGACATTTTCTACTTCAGCAAAATATTAAATGAAACTCAGACACTAAAGTATCCCTTATTTTCTGTCTCAATGGAAAAAATAAAAAAAAAAAAAAACAAATCCAGAATCAGATGTCCAAGTCTTAAAACGCTGCAAAATCAGAATATAATAGTAAACAAGCCTACAATGATGTAGCTAATTGCTGATATTTCTTGTAAGCAGTAATATGAAGATTTGATTTATTGTCCTCTTACTAAATCCCTGTTTCTTCCACTAAACTCCGCCATCTCTGACAAGACTTTTGTTCAACATTTGCATGTCTTCTTCCACATGTCTTCAGCATCTGTAGGGTGAACACGGCTACACCACCAGGAGGACCCTGCTTCATCCCTGGCCAGTTCCCTACCCAAGCTGCAGCTCCACAAGCACAATACCAAAGGAGGATGGCTCAATGGACCCAGCCAAATTTCGGAGGCCCGGATACTACTCCGGGCGCTGCTACAGCCTATGTGAATACTTGGCAAGTGACACAGCATATTTCTTATTTTATGTGCTCAAATCGATAGGAGACAAATGGCTGAATGCCCTCAAAGCTCACAGTGTGATGGTTTGCCGAGCTTGCAGCAGGAATGGCAGGACTTCCCTCTGTCACCCGGGCAATCTGAAGCCAGATATACAGAGAAGCGCTCAGAAGCAACCGTAATGTGGGCCGTAAAAGGACTTTAGGGAAAGTATACAGCAGCATTACTCATCAGATGAACTGCAGAAATGGAAACAAAACTGTAATTAGCCTGCCCAACTGCAGGGAAAAATGGGTTCATATTCGCAACAGTTTAAGCAAATCAGCCTTCTTTGTAATTAGGACGAACATACCCACTGTCAATTGCCACAGTGTGGGTTTGTTTAAATAATACATGATAAATTCTGATTGTTCGACCATACGCCTAGGCTTAGGCATAAACACTCTGCAGAAGAGAGGTAGAAAGGAGCAAAAACAGTCGAGAAAACTGACACAACAAAAAGCCTGTAAACAAGACTTGTACATCCTGGTATCTCTACAAGGAAGGATTCCACAAGCAGAAACCCTGTAGCTCCCGAAATGACATCACCTCCTCCTGCTAAAGGTACTGCCGGAGGCGAAACGAGCTGCTCCCCAAGCCCATGTCACACCTGGAAGCTCAATTCCGCGTGATCCAAAAGAACGTGGGGAAAACGCGTGGGGCAAGAGCGAGCCGCACGCAGCGGTGTGCTCCCTGTAGCACACAGCCTCGTCCTGCTCTGCGGACTGAGAAAAATCAGAAAGCCACTGAACATGAATGCACCTATTTGCAGCATTATTTCCCCTCGATTCTTCTCTTTTTTTCTTTATTCCTCTCCCCCTCCTACCGCCCCCCCTACTTTCTACATCTGTACTTTATTCAATGAACACATCTGCATTCTTTCTCTCTGTTTTTGGCCAGAAACTCTATCCAACCTTTATCACTGACACCTCTCTGCAGTTTCAAATTCCAACCTTGTGCCAAATCCCCATTTCCTGCTGCTTAATTTCCATTCATTTACTCTTGTTTTTGCTTCTTCTGCCATTCCCAGCATGGACCAGCTCCAACCCAGCTTCTTCTAATTTTTTAAGGAAGGCTCCCTATTGAGTGCTATTGGAACTTGATCCCCTGCTCCAAGCCAATGGCTGGCTATTGTTTATACTACCTAACAACAGTTGCCAATATTACTGCTTTTTTCCTTTTCTTTATTTCACTCTTTAAGTGTATATCCTAAGACCCAAGAGAACTCCTCTCCACATATGGTGACCCATTAGGTCTGGTTTTATTATTACTTCTGCAGAATCTGAAGTAGCCTCTTTTATATGTGTGTGTGTATAAACTTTAAAAAAAAAAAAAAATCAAGAAAGCCTGTGGTGTCTTGTTTACACAGGTCTGTTGATGTGGCTCTGCTCCTACCTGTGGAATAAACTGGGATTAAGATTGTGGTCTTTAAACACACTTCATCCTCTTAGTGGTTCAGTAAAGGGTATGCTTCATGCAGGTGAAACCCAAAAGCTGAGCTGCAGCAGAACTTAAGCCTTCACAGTAACTGTCAAAACTGCAGGAACTTTCCAAGTTCTCAATCACACAAATATTCTGGTGGGTTTGCAAAAATTCTCTTTTCACTCATAAGGGGAATACTTCTAATAAACAGTAACCGGAGTACGGGTGCTCTCACCCTAAGCAGATGTCGTCTGCCAACAGATAACCTGAGGAGCAGGTCCAGGACTACCACACCGAGGCAGGAACAGCCCCTCTCCGCTGCTGGCAAAGCTCGGGGTGCTCTCCAGCTGCGCTGTCTTACCCTCAGTGAAGTCTTCTCCCTTAGGAAGGGAACCCGAATGTTCTCTTCCATTCCTGCAGGAGCTGGCTGCTCCAGAAACGTTTCTATTCAAGGGCTCTTTAATCTTACAGCCACACTCATGGCAGCTCTGTTTGCACCCAGAACACCTTCTCCCTTCTGCTCCTTCCCTGCTGGTGTAACTCACAGTGTCAACTCCTCTGTTCCCATGGCTTTTGGCACCTTCTCCCTTCCTGGATTTTGGCCTTTCTCCTTTAACCTAAGGACTGGAGGTCTGGAATTTGGTGTTGATTATCCATTATTATTCAAGTCTCTGTGCTGCATTCCGGACAGTGGAGGCCCTCATTCTGAGGACGCTCAGAGGGAGCACCGTGCATTATCCTTCGCTGGGAGCTGGCTGTGCTCTGCATTTGGCAAAACCAGATCCCGCTGTCCCCTGGAGCTTCTCACTTGACCTCACTGTGAGAGAATACGAGAGAACTCAAGTAAAGGCTATGTTAAAAACACATCGAGACAGATGAAAATTTCAGGCCCACAGTGTGAGGGGGGCTGAAACGTGCTCCAACACATTCTCCTGCCCCTGGCTTGTGCAGCAATGGTGTTATACCTCCAGCTTTCAAAGGGAGTTTGCCTTCTTGTAAGGTTTTACGACACAGATGTGTTGCACACTTGGCTAAGCTGCATTCCGTTTTTTATTTAATTATTCTGTTCAAAGTAAGAAGTTTAAAAAGCAGCATGCCCCTTCACAATTTTGGTCCTGTTTCCCTATTTGCCAGCAGCCTTGTGGCTGACATTCTGCAGCTCACGGCTTGTTCACGCTCTTACCAAGGAGAACAACCATCTGTTCAATACTGCGAGCAAGTCCTCATGCTGGAGTCAAGATCTAATGAGGAAGACCTAGTTATGCTTCAACTTCTAGACAGGGAGTAACCCAGCTTAGTGGGCAAGGATAAGATTTAGAAAAAGTGCTTTCTAGATGTAGCTTTGAGCAGGAGAGTGGGTAGGATATCACGGGCAATGTGCGAGGGGTGAAATGAGAACTCCACCACAGGACTGTGCTCGTTTCTGCTGCTCTGTCCCACAGTTCTGCACTTTCTCTTCCACGTCACTGGGTGTTTGTGCTTGTGCTGTGAGCTCACCATGGCAAAGACTGTCTATTCCTAAATTCCTAGATAACAGGATCCTTCATCCATACTGATGTGTCAAAGCCACTGAAACATAGTGCTTCAGGCTCTGCATGCCAGACAAACCCATCAAGATGAGTGAAAGGCTTCCACCGACATCAGCGGCCTCTGGACTTCATCTTTGGAACCACATGGTAAGCAGCCTACCTCGGAACCAACTGCTACACAGTCCTGATAAAGCAATGCTAAGCAATCAAAGTGGAAACGATACCTCACAATTTCATTTTTTCTTTCAGCCTTGACCAAAAACTGCGCTAAATCAAAGGCACTAACGGAGCCTGCCCTGAGATCCCAGGTTTTGAGAGGCTCAAACCAACTCATTGCTCTTCTGAAATAGAGTGGATGATGGAAGTTAAGCTTTTTATTTTCTTGAGAAGTAACAAAATAGCTGATAAACGCACTCTTACCCCACATTCGTTAGCACACAGGTAAGTTCAGATCCTAGCAAAGACAAGGAAGTTGTGCTATGAATGAGTTTTAGCAAGTCTAAATAAAGCCTCGTCTTCTCTAGTGCTATCTTGACCTGCTAGCACGTGTGAACATCAAAAGCAAGCTTGCTCTTCACTCAGGATTTACCCTGCCACTTCAAATTCATGCATCTGCCTCCCGTTTATTTTTATGAAGATATTCTTCTCGGTTTAGAACATTCCACGAACATGAGGGATTTTCTCTAAATCCATGCCTAATACTTCTTTACGCATGCTTCATTTGTTACAGAGTGCGGCCGGGTTCTGAGCGAACCCCACCCCAGGAGCAGCTGATTTCCCTGGTGCAGAGCATGCACGCTCCTCTGAGACGCTGGCTGCACACACAGCCACTCCTTTCTTGCCTCCTTCCCCCGACCACCACCATGCCCGTGGCAGAGAAAGCGGGCACAGCCAGGGCCCGGTGTCACACTACAACAGCGAGGTAGAGATACGAAGAAACGTGGGCAGACATTTATCCAGCACACTGAAGCTAAGACGATTTACTGACAAATGACAATAATACGTAAAATTGTGTCTCCTACAACAACTGGGAACTTTCAGAAAANGAGACAAAAAAAAAAAAAAAAAAAAAAAAAAAAAAAAGCCCAAATCAGAGCATTATACCAGTTTTTTCCCATCAGAAGACTCTACCCAACCCAGAAGTAAGAATCATGACAAAGGTGATAAATAATGACTCTCTAATAGTTTGTGGTTCTTACCTGTGCGATGGTCCCAATGGCTTAGAAAAAATAAAATATCATGGTAACAGTTAATAGCATTTTAACAATACAGACATACAGCTTCAATGTGCAAAACAAGACAAAAAGCAAAACATAGGTAGGGCAAAGGTACTTGTAATGTGTTTTATTTTTCATAGTGGGCAGAGGTGTCTAAAGAGCAAAAATATTTTTTTTTTTTTTTTTTTTTTTAATTGGGGAGGGAGGGGAGTAAAATAAGGGCTTAGATCTTATAGCGAGATTCTGGCTTTAATCTCAGTAACAAATAAAAATTCCATTTGAAGTCAACCTGAAATTTTCTATTCTCAGTATTCCGTTTTGTTGAACATTTTTCATTTGGGATCTCGAACACATTAACGGATAAACCATTAACAGCATAGCTCTATCCAAAGCAGTTCAGTTCTGCTCAATGTAACGGCCGTAAACCAAACCAGAAAACTTTGCTGTCAGATGGGAAACAGACCGAGAAGGATGAGACTTGCACAAGAGAATCTGTAGCAGATTGAACAAATGACTCAGACCTTCCACACCCTTTCATTAAGAACCTCTGCCCACAAAGCCAACCGTTTCCCTGTAAACCCCACGCAGAATGAACACCAGAACAGCAGGTATCGAGATTCTGGCAAAGCCTCTGTGAGTCTAACCCCAGCCAGTTCGAGAAGCCGTCACTGTTGGCTCTGAGTCTTCGTCATTCCAAATGTTATTCACTTGGAGACAGAGAGCTGACACAGCCTGAGGTTAACACTTCACCCAAACACAACCTAGGGACCAGTGGCTGTCCTCAGCACAGAGCTGCTGCGACAAAGCCGGCTGACCACTTCGTACCTCAGTTTCCCCGCTTCATACCTCAGTTTCCCCACTTCGCACCTCAGTTTATCCGTTTAAAAGAAAGCATAAAAATCTGTGGGGTAATGCTATCGTAACTGAGGCTGGGATTTAGGGACTGTGCTCTAATCCTAGCGCTCCCACTACCCCGCTGTGAAATCCTAGGGAAGCTGTTTCACATGCTGATGTGGTTTGTGGGCTCAGCACCCTGTGTTTGCGTAGTCGGGGCTGACTGCAAGCTCTCCCTGGCAGGAGCTGTCCTCTGGTGACAGCAGCAGCACCCAGCGCAGGCAGACCTGAGCTCAGCGCAGTCTCTGGGCATGACAGAAACTCAACAGAATTTTTGGAAATTTTGATGGAAAGTTTGCAATTGCCCGAGGGAGAGGGAAAAAGGGCATGATCCAAATACTAAGTGTAATAACTGGACTAAACCTAGACAAATAGATGTTCACATATTTCGCTGATGACTTGTCTGTCAGAACAAATTCCATTTTGTCAGAGCCCTCTCACTTATGACATCATTTACAAAATATTTGTGCGCTTCTTCCCGCTCCCAGCTCCTAGGCAGGCCTGCTCTCCCCTCTCCTGGCAGCTCTGCCTTGCTGGCAGCCTGTAAATCTCACTAAGGATAAAAAAAACGGGGGTATCAGTGGAGGCACATATTCCCCCCTGTGCGTTTAAGCCCTTCTTAAACCTCAGAAAGGAAACAGCTTTCAGCTCACTACAGCGCACAACTGCAACACAGGATATTTTTCCAGCTCACTGATATTTCATAAATACCATTTGTTGTCATGTGGTTAAATTAAAAACTCAGGATATCAAACATCAAACAGTATGTTAATGTCAAGTATGCTTGAATAAATACTAAAGAGTTCAACTGACTGAAATATGTGGACTACTAGCTAATTAAGAAAGAAGCAGGTGTGAAAAAAAACTAATTTAAGCAATTTTTTTTTATATAATTAATAATGTTTACTTGTAGTTCCCCTTACAATAAGGCTCCAGTTTAACCTCCAGAGAATTCATAGCTGTAATCCAGCTTTTTAAAAATAATAATTGAACACGGCATTTTAAAAAGCAGATCGGTTTTCCAACCTGGGTAATCTGCCCAGCGTATATTCAGGGAGGATTTTTGTTTTATTAACGACAATGCTCTGTATCAACTGGATCAGTTACCAAACTACTCCAGCGAATTTAAAAACCAACCAAGCCCAGTGTCCATCACGCTAATACCTGCAGGGATTACAGAGGTAACAGGGGGAAAACTTTTGGTGCGATTGCTGCAGAAATCACCCACTTAACAAAACAAACACAACGAGGCAGGTAATTTCGGCTGAGTTTTCTGGTGGGTCTGAAACTTCTCAGAGGAGCAGTGGCTCTATGACATTATAGTCTAGTTTTACATAGGCAAAAAAAATAAAAAACAACGTTAAGATTTTTATTTGAACTGTTTTGGCAGCATACACACAGCCAATCAACTAATCCAAGACTGCGTTTAACGTAGAATTTCTTTCCAAGAAGGCAAATGGAAGTAGAGGAGGAGAAAATGGCTACAGATGTAAAAACAGACCTGGAATATTTCATTGACATGACATATCTACTGCATTTAATTAAAAGAAGAATGTATGGGAACAATGCATCCTACTCAATCCGGGTCGGGGGAACAAAATAGGACTGGATTAGATAGGACAACCCTAATCCCCAGAGAGATTCCCATATTTAATGGGAGCGCCACATGTTTGATATGTAGGGAAGCAAGTGGGTGTTCCTGGATGTGATCCACTATTCATCATAATACCACAGCCTTGTTCATTCCCAGTGAGGAGGCTTAAAACCATGAAACCATATGTAGAATATTAAAAAACATTTAAAGTTAAAACGAACATTATGAAACCATGCACTCGGCTGAGGCTTCAGTCCAACAGCCCTCCGAGTGCTCACTGTTCCTGTTGATATTGGTTGAGGGAGTAAACGAAATCACACGCACACATGGGCACGCACACCCCTTCGGAGCCGCACGGCTTCGGCGCAGATGACGGCTTCTTGCTAACACTGCAGCGAGCTCATTATCAATAATTGATGGGACTTTAATACCTACAGCATCAGTGCTTTAATTTATAATTAAAGATCAGAAACTCCAGTTCTATTTTTCCACTCCTACTATTTGGTGTTTCTACTTTTTTTTCTTTCTTTTCTGACATTAAATTGTATCTCAGACACAGTCAATAACTTTACTATATTCTCATTGCCATTGAATTAATCATAGCTCTGCCCTTACCACATGGAATTTAATTTCCCATAAGAGAAATGTTTACTTTGGTTTACTTTGTTGGAACTCAACGTACTTATACAGTCTATAAAGATTTACTGTAACATATTTTGTTAAGCAACATTAAAGCCTGTGCTGACAGATCTTGTCTTACATTACTCCACTTACATTCAGATCCTTAATGCTTTTGCTGCACACCAGCGCAGCAATAAGGCAGCAGGACTGGCTTAGATATGCATGTTTCAGGCATATGTGAAATGCAGGAATCCTGAGGCCATGTTTTGTCTCCAGTTTATTCATGGTCAGCTGCTCCGTACTTTGCATTAATTTTTATTACTGTCATTACAACCATTGGGATGAATGGATGGCATGAACAGAATAAAATAATTTTGCTATTTAATTCGTCGTTACGCATTAATTTGATCTAAACTGCTTACATTGGAGAAGCTAAAGGAAGTTTCAACTACAGATGACTTCAAATAAAACAGTCCAGGGACTGGGCTTGGGAGATTTGAGGCTTGGAACCTAATTGTGTGTTCATTCCTCCCAGCCTCAGTTTCCCTGGTCTCACCTGGCACCAGTCTGGCCCATTTATACTCCAGGCATCCTGACGTGCAGGTATTGCACCTTCCACACATGCATGCCCTCAGCAGGGTTTTATCATGGAGCTGGCAGCACCCCCAAAAGCAAGCACCAAGCGCTTGAGCAGTGCTAGAGGCAGCAGCCAGCAACGTGCTCCACACAGAGCACGATTTCCTTCCAGTATCCCTGTCTCCAATGCTCGAGTCAAGAATTGGGAACCTCCGTGCTGTAAGTGCCACTGAAGTTCGTGGGAATCCTGATACATCACAGCCAGTGAATATAGGGTTGGAGATTTCAGAAGCAGAAAATTCCCATAAATATCCAAGCACTGGAAAGCAAAACTATATACACACATCAGGCAAACCCATGACATAGGCTGCATCCAATCATGGTTTTGAATGTTCAGCAACAAGAACTAAAATATTTACTATAGCACTGAGTAAATTTGGGCAGGGAATTCCATTTGGTGCTGACAGGCTTTCTGGAAAGATTCAGCACGTCCCATCTGCCGGTAGCTGGGACTTGGTCATTCTGATCCGCCCCTCCCACCTGAGGGCTGCCTCTGCAGCGTGTCTCAGGTCACACTCTCACCATGTGATGGCCTTCACCCCAGACCCAACATGCTCAGAGGGGGAAGTAGTGAAAAGACGCACGACTGCGTTAGGTTCGAGTGAAATCAGACCTAGTGCTGGCTGCGGATGTGAACTCAGTTTGCGTGCATGCATGTGCATACGCACATTATGGGGGTGGGAGTTGGCAACTGGGTGGAGGAGAAAGGAAAAAGTGATTTTTAAATATATTTATTAAATCACTGCTGAGAACAGAGGGGAAAAGAAGAGCCTGGGAATCTGCAGCTCAGGCTCAGCTGGTGAGAAGACAAAGAGAGACCACAGTGTATGCACTACACGAAAGTCACTTAGAAAAAAAAAATCCCCCAAATTTTCACATGCACCTCCAAGAAACAGCAACGCTTGCCTTAAAGAGACAGTACAAGAATCATCTGCACAATTTAATTTTTTGATTCTGCCTTGCAAATGGGATGCCCCAACAGTTTCAAACCGAACTTCCCCTGTTAATTAGCTTTTGTAATAACTGTTTACCTAGGAGCACGCTAAAGCAACCGCTTGTCACAAACAAAGGGGCTTCACCAGCCTCAGTGCAGCTACCCCCAGGCACGGGGGCACAGATCACAAGCCCTCTTCTCCAGAGACTGTGCTCAGTGAGACTGAACCACAGCTCCAAGACGGCCACAAATGAGTTTCTCCTTACCTGCAGGTCCTCTGGGAAACCAGGCGGTTCTAATCCTTACCCTGGCACAACCTTTTTCCTTCCTGGTGTTAACCAAGACCCTGGGGAGAGACACCAAAACTTTCTTCCATGTCCCACCCAGCTGCCTGCGCAAACAAGGCACGGGAAGAGCGGCAGCCCTTTCTCCTCGAGCCCCCAGGTGCTCCAGCTGCGAAAAGCCTGGCTTTCTGAAGGGCACCTGGATGCTCACGGTCAGAATCACAGAAGTGCAATACCTCAGCACCGCACCAGGTGGCTTCAAAATCTGCTCCAAACACTCGCTAGACCCGAGCACACACGGGGTTGTGACTTCTTTTTCGGTGTTCGCTTCTATCCGGGGTGTGCAAACGCTCCCAAGGCAGAAGAGCGCTGCTCCTCACCGCCTCGAGGCTGTGGAGGCGACGGGGAGCAGCAGAGTGTTCAGCCCTTGCCTTCAGCTTGCTTGTACACAGGGCAGACAGAAACAGGAATCCTACAGAAAATCCTCTGGGCTCAGAACCGCAGCGTTTCACAGACGTGACTCATTTCAAGGGCAATATTTTAACATTCCAGTTTTCTCAATTTCACTCATTGGTCACTTTAGGCATTTTATTGCAGGTGGAATGTAACCATAACAAGCAATTATGTATAGCTACTTCGTACTTGTTACTCAGTGCTTACTATGTTGCAACATGACAGTGAAACCCTGCCAGAAGGCTGGGCTCATCAGCTTCTATTTAGCAAGCTACTCTCATTAAAAAAGCATACTCTTTCGGAAACTTTTCATTGTAAGGGTGCTTTCTCCCCGGTTCTTTCAGTTCGAGCAAGAGTGGGGAAGAAAATATCCTGTTCCTTTTTCATTCCTTTTCCTGTCCTCTTGTCCCCACTTTCACTTTTCTATCTCAAATTCTGGATCAGGAAAAATAGGTAGGGGAAAAAAAAAAAAAAAAGAAGAATTACAAGCAACATCTTAACGAAATTATAAATATCATATTTTGAAAAAATCTGGATGATTATTAAATTTTTTTTTTCTTAACATGCAGAATTTACCACTGTTTATTAACTTTCCCTAAAGGTGAAAGTCACCTGCATTCCATTTTTCTTCTCATCATGCAGACATTTGGACCTAAACACACAAGCCCAAGACTCACAAGCCTGGCTGCACAAAAACAACCCACAGTGCGACTTCTCCACTCATCCCCCCGCATCTGCCCCGGCCTTCTGGGAACAGGGGCCTCTCAAAGCACCACAGAAGCAGGTGTGGGTGTATTTTAAGCAACAGAAAATCAGTTTAATTAAGCTCTCCTCAGACCTGCAAACTGGGAGAGTTGCTTTTCTTTCCCCAATAAAATAGCCCACAACAAACAGAGCTGCCCATGGGTCAGCTCACCCCGGTTTCACACCTCTGGAAGAAAGGACATGCTGCTCAGATAGGGAGCGCTTGTGAAAGCACTGCTGTGCTTGGTGCAGGTGCGGGCCCACCTCTGGATTTCTTTGCTACATGGAGACAAGCGCTGTTACCCTTATACACAGGAAACTGAGGCTCAGCAAGGCAAAGCCTTGGCTTTTTTAACCCAGCTTGTTGAGATGTTTAACAAAAAGTCCCTTCTGGTCTCTGCATGCATTCCTAGACGTCACGGATACCCACGGTCACAACCAGAACCGATGGAAAAACACAGCCAAACCCAGGCCTGTTTCTGTGCCTCATGTTGTCCTAGTGGCTGGCCTCCCTTTCCTCGCAGAGCTGCTAACAGTTTCCACAGACACACTGTTAGGCATCCTCTTCTGCTAACACAAATCGGCCCTCAGCAGCACGACCAAGCTGCCGCTGTACAAAAGCAGCTCCATGCTGATCCAGCCTAAGGTCTGTTCCAGGGCTCAGCCGTTCCTACAGCTCTAAGGGTGTTTGTTGGAACCTGACAGGAAGAGCCCCCAAACCCATCGGCTCAATGCCGCTCCTAATGCCGATCTGCAGAGGTTTGGAAGCAGTGGCTTACTGGCTGCATGCACTTGGGTTGCTTGCAAGGCAGGAGGAGAGAAGAAAAGTCTCACTGATGCACACAATGCAGGAACCAACAGAAAATCTCGAGGAACACCCAGGGGCAGGGTGCAAGCAGCACGGTGGTGGTTCTGGGTACTGATTTATGAACCCTGAATGACACTGTAGGAACATCCAGAAGGAGCAGTTTGCAAGAAAAATTATTGCAGGCAAATGGAGGTTGGTGTTTTAAATCACTCACTAAAATTGGTAAGTTTATGTATGTCACACGTGCTGAAGGTTCATGAACCAAAAAAACCCTCATCTTCTGTTTGATACTACCTCTAAGCCAACAAATACACACTTCATGCTGGTGAAGCCTGTTGTAATATTTACAGTTTTCTGAGTCGCTGACTTTAATTATACATCTGGATTTGAGAGCTCTATTTGCAAAGTCATAAACAGAAAAGCCATTTTCTTTCCCCAATCTCCCCTCTTTCTACTTGGGAATATGGTAAAAATTCAGCATTTTTCAGCTCCCCTTTGTTCCAAGAAACTGAAAAATAACTTTGGTCTTCCATGTTGTTTAAGCCAAGTCCTTTTTCAATTTTTCATATCATTTCTGCCTTGACAAAACCTTAAAAAAAATTAAATACAGCAAAACGTTTTTGAATAAGGTTAAGTGTCTGGCTTAAGCTGACAAAACCCAGGAAATTGAAAGTTAAGGCTGATACTAACAAATTCAGGTTCTCACAAAAAATAAAAGCCAAAGACAAAATGGTACGAGCTATAAATAATGTCTGCCAAAACTTTTTGTCTTTAGGATCAAGCCCACTTGTACACAGATGGAAGTGCAAGTACGAGCACGTAACCCCACTCCTATTATTTAAAAGTTGTTTTGTGTACTTAATTCTTACCGGGTTCATAAACCAGATAATTTACGCCAGGGACCGACGCTGGATCCAGGGTAAGAACGTTAACTAAGCACTTTTATAAAGTGTTCATTATTTACCTGGAAGACCAGAAAACCACCAATGGAGACGTTTAGTCTCTCAGGTAAACAAGGATTTAGTCTGCAGAACGAAGAATTTAAATGCCTTTTTTAAAGACTCCTTCGCTAAAATACTGAATCTATACAATGCAGTTATTTTTTTAACGGGGCGCAATGAGCCCAGCTTGCCTTCATGTCAGGACTCATTGCATTGTTTGGATGCTGTTAAAGTGGCTGGAAACCAGAAGCAGCTGTGATTTACACTTCCAGGGCAGTACAAAACGACCACGCTAAAGGGAGAAGCCCAGTGCCTTTCCTGTGTGCCTTAAAACAGCATTACTCCTTTGGCAACCCCCTACTATTTTTATTTTCAAGTAGCAGACTTTAGTTAATAAACATTATTTCTGTTTCAAGGGGAAAAGGCAGTAAGAGAACAGGATCTTGTGTACATGTGCATACATTTTAAAACTATGTTATTTATGTCTGTTGATTTCTTCAGCTAATTAAGGACTGGGGTTTCCTCCATGTCTAACGGATTGCACCTCATTACAGAACAGCATCTCAAAACCAGAAAACCAACATCATCCATATCGAAATCACTCAAAGGAAAAACGACTGCATCTCCTCCACAAGATGCTCTGAGAACCACTAACAAAATCACACCAAGAACTGGGGAGTGTTGGCACTAGCTTAGCAAATAGTCTGTATCTATGCTGAGATAGCATCCTCCTTTGTAAGAGAAAATCGTTCAGACTCCTGAAAAATCTGGTCTCACCTCCTCTAAGAAGTCTGTTTTTCCCTCCTTCAATATACAAACCAAGGCATACGCTATAAAAAAATAATTTGTTCAAGCCTAACACGAATTGTTATTCTCGTCTCCGAAGGCCACACGCAGCATTACACACCACACGTCTGAAAACAGGAGAGAATATCTGCACAGCGCCCTCAGAGAATGGGCAGGTGTGCTGAGAGCATGAATGGAGAGCAGGAAAAACCCGCAACAAGCCCCGAAGAGGCACACTGTATAAACTTTCAGTCGAATACACCCTTCTCTTCTCAAAAAAATCTTGGCTCACTAGCTGAAATCTTAAACTGTTGACTAAACTTTCTGCAAGTTGAATGCTCACCATACATGTTTCTGGATATTGGCAAAAAAATCTGGAAATGCTTATAAATCCTGAATTGCAACATCAGTCACAAACAGCTCGGCTGCAATCAGAGTTGTTATTATACGGTCTCAGGCTGCGCTTTACTACGCTGAACAATACTTGGGAATTCAGGGAAGCCAGTGCATGATCCATAACCTCCTATGTGTCCAAATGAAAAAACTGTTGCCAAGGAAACGCCCAAATATCAAAATTGAAATATAGCTCGGCCCTTAATGAGTCCAAAAGGAGCTGTAGGAAGTTTACTCAAGTTCAGCAGAGATTTTGGCTAAATGTGGGGAAGACATTATTAAAAGAGATCCCAGCTCCATGGCGGAGGCAGAAGAAACACAATGCAATTTTGCAATGTAACTGTGTTTAAAATCTTCTATTACATTCTTCTTCTCTTGGGACAATTGCAAACACCCTAAATGCAATAAAAACGTGAACGTTACTGAAAGGATGAAAAAAAGGAAAACACGCATTTGGGGACAAAACAAAACAGAAAGAAGGGAAACTTGTAATGCTAGCACAATGATGCAACCTTAAAAAAAGGTACAGTTTTCCAAGAACTGCATTTTTCTGACATCTTGTGCATACTGAGGTCCATAGAGACTTCACATTTTCCACACTCAGCACTTTGAGGGTCAGGGAGGTCAAGGTACCAGTATTCCCAGTGGGCTGCTGGTAGTTCATCCAGAACAATCGCGCTGCCGGCTGGTCCTCCCCCCTCGTTACCGGGCTGACACTGGGGTAGAGAAATAGCCACTGCACCGGGAGCGGGAACTCCAGAGGCAAGAGATTAATTTGAGAGAGGCCGTCTCTCCCAGGTTTCACTGGTTTCATTCTTTTAAGGCATGACCTACTTCTATCAGAAAAATACAAATAAAAGTTGCTACCAATCTCCACCTGGAAGTAGCCGCATCCCAAAGCACATCTTGGCACTCTCTAAATTTCTTACAGCCTTGTCTGATGGACAGTTAGAAACTCCTGCAAGCACAGACACTATTTTCTGGACCATTCCAAAAGCACCTAGAACAAAGGAGCTGACGCTTTGACAATTCACCCACAGCTGGATCAGCCCGTGGTCCTGAGCTGAGCACACACCACCAAACCCAGCGCTACCGTTTGCGCTGAGTCTCTTATTCCCCACTGATCTGACGGGGTTCACTCCATAAATCAGACAGGAACATTATTGGCTCCTACAGAAATTATGATTTAAGCCAATAGGCAGAAGAGCAATCTTTCCTCCTTTTTGTCATGAGAAGTTTGCACACCTTAACTGAGGATCCATGTTAGAATCAGGCTCCATTCTCTACTCACACATTTTTGTGTCCATTCAATGTGTTCAGCAACTAATTAAATTCTGTATTTTAAATATTCCATCCGACCCACTCTACCTGAAAGAACATTAAGCTTTGCATGCAAAATAACTGACAGGAGGAACCAAATGGATATGAATGTTTTTATATTTACCTAAATAAGAATTTTCAGAATATGTTGCTGCTTCTGTTCCAAAAGAATTCCCAATGGAATTAAAAAGAACCACAAACCTCTTGTTTACTACTTTATACTAATGTTATTTTTCCAAATAAAAGATTAGGCACCATACAAATATATATACAAATTCCAGCAAGCTACGGATTTGTATTTAAATAATACTGGTTGCTCGTGAGGGTTGTACGGAATTTAACAGAGCTACCAATGAAAAATAAAACATAAAATCCAAAATATGAGCTGATGTTTCTGCATCAATCTTTGTGTGATCCTTAAACAATGTTTAAACTAATATCCAAATAAAAATAGACACCCGTGCACACAGATATAGATAATATTAATAATGAGTCACTTCTGACTTGTTCTTTCTGATTCTAATGAGTAAACTACTTCTCAGAAGATAAATCACACTGCATCATGTGTTGCATAAAATAATTTTTTTTTTTGAATAGGATGTGGTTAAAATTGTTAAATCATTATTGAATATAGTTCCTAAAAACCACATACAGTTTTTCCATGTTATTTCCCCACTTCAGAATCAAAATCAGTACAATTTAGCCAATTTGGCAACCTCCCATCATAGACTGCTATTAAACACTATTCAAGTGCTAAGCTCTCTGACTTCCATAAAGGTTTGTAGGCCCCAATAGATGCTGAACAGCAATTTGACATCTTTAGAAGCACTCATAATATTCTGGGCAAGAGACTTAGGAAAATGACATAAAGAGGGAGTGAGCTGCAAAAACATACAGCCTGCTGCAGCTGAAGGCTGCTATTATTTGGGTCTGATTCCCCACATTTTCTTTTATTTATTAGTTATTCTGATATATTTCCTGGTGCTTGGAAATTCTAAGGCTTTGTATATTTAAAAATAAAATAATAATAATAAAAAAAAAAGTTTCCAGGAAGAAAAAATAAAATTAATTCTCGCCTTGGAAGTATCTTTACTAAAAACTTAAGTCCTCCTTTTCAGTTCTTACAGTTCTACGATAATAAGAATCATAGTTTTAAAAAGAAAGAAGCAAAAAGAATAAAAAAGATGGTTGTTGCATTCTCTGCAGCTACTGTAAATATTTTATGAATGGATACCTCAGAGCAAAGTATCAAGATAAAAATTCCCTATAATTATTTGTCTAACACACCGAGTAAGGATTTGGACTTTGCCACAAGTCCGTAAAACAAAGGCCTTGTCGGCATCAGCTCGCTGAGATGCCGGTTAAGAGGATTTCTTTGGGTGCCACCTTTTAAACTCCAGTATTAAGCCGCAGCTTCTGGTACATTTACCCCGTGGTAAGCAATTCCAGATGAGTGCTAGTGACAGGCTTCAGTCTCAAGGTACTTATTCACTGCACATTAAAATCTCGTGTTCCCAGGACCAGGCTGTTTTCTGACTGATATCCAATTAGGGAATAGAGAAGAGGCATTTCCAAGGCTGGAGTAGAGCAAAATAACCCAGAGCGGTGCTGAACCAAAGCCACCATCACAGCCGGCACTTTGTTTACTAACAAGAAGCTAGGCTGGAAAGAGGTAGGGTTAAAAACAGGAATAACTCAGGTCCTCAGAAATACTCTCAAAGCAGAGCGGGACCAGGACTTCAGCCCCATAACCGCCTCAGAACAAACGATGCAAGACACTCGCACATGCTGACCACCCAGCTGCCACTCCTTTTAAGATCTCTCTTTCCACACGTGAAACTATCTGCACAGCACCTCAGCAACCCCAGCGTCCACTAGCTGGAAGACAAGTGCCGTAACACCCATCGCACAGGCAGGAAAGCTGAGGCTTCCAGGAGAGCCCGCTGTCACCCCATGGAAACCGCAGCAACCGGCTGTGTGTGTGCCGACCTCTCTGTGCAGGGACGTCTGATAGAGACAGACAGACAGACATGCCAGAGAGAAACTGAGACACGTTTGCCTGAAGCTAAACAAGAGCGAGGCCTGCAGGAGCACTCACATAAAGCGCACAGAGCAGCGCTCCTTTCGAGCAGCAGCAGCAGGCAGCATTTCCTTTTATGACTGCTAAATGCCTGGCTTTCTCCCTAAGCAATTTACAGTGCAGCCACATGTCAAGATGGCTGGTGGGAACCAAGATGCTCCAAGTTACCCAGAATAGATCAGGATTCTACTGACAGATGCCTTTGGTACTTGCCTGGCTAATTTGCTTTTATTACGGTGAGCAAGGTTTCTGCTAAATGTTTGCTGCCTACTTGGCAATTATTACGATGGGAAGGCTTCTATAGGTGCTTGTAGAACTGTGTCTACTCTCGTAACAGTGTGGGCTTCTATCAATATTTCTATTAGACCACTTTCATCGGGATGGGAATTAATGTTTTTAATACCCTACTTCAATTATACTGCATGCTTTATTTAAGAGGTCCTAACTGCCTACTTGTAGCACATTTTTGTACTCAGCTGTTTTTACTAGGTAGAAAAGTTGTTGAACATATCTCTGCTAATACCAAAAGCTTTCTATATCCATAGACTGCTCCCAACAAGATTTCAATGTAAAGCAACCCTTTGCAAATATTTGCAAAGCACTGCTAGAAATTTACGTGCGGCTGGCAATATACTGCACAAACACCGGTTGTCCGCAGGGTTTCCTATTCAAACTCGTAAGCTAACACGCCGAGGAAGAAAGGAGGAAGAGGAAGTCAGCCCATGCAGTATCAAGATGGCAGGGTGGCTCATCACAGAGGTCAGTGTTAAAGGTTATTTTGATTGAAAAGACCAAGAGAACTTTTCTAAGTTCCCAAGGGTGTTTAAAAGCTGGGAACGGGAAACAAGGAAAAAAAGCCCATGGAGACTGCTGAAATGGATAACAGCAGCGAGTGGGTAAGAAAAAGGGGCCTGGTGAAACAGGAGAGGCACCGCATGAGGGTCATACGTAACCAGGAACGATTTTCAAACCCAGAGGGATGCAGAGCAAAGGGACAATGCCAGGAACAGTTTTCACTTGTCTGGGGAGAACAGGAAGCTGCAGTGACCCATGTGCGAGATGGCTGTGCCTCAAAGTGGGAAGGAAAGGGCCCTGCTTTAAAGAGGGATCTGCAAAGACTGCGAGAGAGCAGCACGCGATGCAAAACAGAGGTGAAGAGAAAGAGAGAAGAGAAAATCTGCAGATGACGTCGAGGGCGTGGGCACACGGGAACAGGGGAAGAATGCTGCCTGCAGTTACCAAGAGACAAGAAGTTAAGATTCATCTGCGATTCTTTAAGGTAATGGTACAACAAAACTTCTTGGGAAGGAGTTAGCAGAATGAAAGTCAGATGGCCAAATTCACCTCGGACAGCTATCACTATAGGCGTTAAACGTTGTGACAGCAAATGTTGAACACGGAAAGAAACAGTGACTGATATAAGAGACAGAACAAAGATGGAATATTTGAGAAAATACAAAAAAGGATCGGGTACGGGAAGGCAAACGCGGGAACAAAGTCAAAGACCAGTCTAAGGAGAGAAAATAAAGTCCAAAATAGAGTTGGACTTTGCAAAAACTAACGAGGATAAAGATTATACAGAGGGACACTGCTGGAGAACAGAGCATCTCCCGAGCTTGATCGCATAGCACATAGCGGGTGGAATCACGAAGCAGCCAAACAACCCTTACAACCCTTATCAACTCTTACACCCTGCTGGGAGGTAGAGAAAGTTTCTTAATCCGTATTTAACAGATGGGGAACCTGAGCCAATGATCCAGGCCTCTCTTTTTTTCCCCCCCTCCCAAGCCACAAACTGAGATGAGACTGAGACACAGAGCAGACCTGTCTGCTCCTTTACGTCCTCTTCTTCATCACCACCAGACAGCGCACAGCCCTCAGAGCGGCATCCGGAGAGGCCTGGTTACAGTCTTCTGATCTACCAGCTCAACCACAAGACCCCAGAACTACAGGCACTGGCTTACTTCCCAGGACTACGCACAACAGCAGAGCTGAGCATGCGTTTTACGTGTCTGCAGGATCAAGGCTGGGTTAGTGATTGCCTCTGTTTTCACAAATACTGTTTTACAAGCCAATCAATAGGAAAAACACAACTCGTTACAGGTGTTAGCTATACTACCTCCCTCATACAAAGCAAAAAGCCCTTAATAGTCTAAAAGTCTGAACTCCCTACTGACATTTGGAGTTCTCTGCCTGATCACAGCAATGCCTGCATCACCTTGCACTGAAAAGGAGGTTCAAGCCATCACACTGTGCAAAGCTTTTGACAAAAGGGCTTTGCAACATCATTTTACATCACCTTAGAGGTTTCCTGGCTCATGCAGAGCAGGTCTTATTAAAGTGGATAAGGTTTCTGGGGACGGACCTGGCTGAGAACATTCAAACAGTACTTTAAGGCAAGCACAAAACCGTACCTCAGAATAGGGAGAGGCTGAATGTCATTTACATAGCCCAAACTGCCCTCAGAGATAGAAAATAAAAGTAAAATAATCTGACTTTGTGAAGCAAGCCCCGTCCTTGTACCCCAAGCTCGAGTCACTTGGGAGGATGTGACAGAGGCACAGCACGGCTGTGCGCAAGCAGCCTCACGCTGAGGGCAAAGGAGGTGCTGGTGAGCCTGCGGGAGGCCGCTCGGCCTTGGACCTGGCCTCTCACGTTGCCATTCATCATGGCTGCTTATTTTCACAGCGGTAAAAGGAGCGCATCAGTATCTGGCCTGAAGGTGACAGTGCAAAGCCCACCGACTCCAGCTAGCTACAAGACACCCCGTGGCTACGTTATTACTGTTCATAATGCATAAACTGCAGGAGACAAAGCCAGGAAACTTCCTGGGCTGGGCACTCAACCACAGACGCTCTGAAGATCCTCACAGGTGAGGCAGACACGCACACACCCTCATCGTGTCTTTTCTTCTAAAAATCAAACATATCCTTCCCCCAGAAAATCACCTTCTGAACACTGGTGTTGTTTCCCCTCTTTTCACCAGACCTAACACTCACTCCTCTCAATGGTGCTAGCTTGGGTACATTTGCACGGTCTGACCCCTAGCTGATGTTCTCTTACAAAAACTGAACATCAGTGGGTCCTCTAAGATGAACCATACATCACCCAAAGCGGAAGAAAAGGATCATTAAATCTACAAACTAGAAACATCAGAACAGGAAAGAGCACAAAACTGGATGTATTTATGCAAAGCTTTGTTTACATTAAAAAAAATAAAACCAAAAAACACAAACACCATCCTCTGATGAAAACTGTGGTTAAAGTCATGCAAGTCAACATTTCACCCACAAAAAGCAGGGGTGTACATTTTTTTGCGTGTACAATGAGAAGAAAAATTACAACTCTGAGTAATGTGCACTGATACGTGCTAAGTAAAAGCAAAACCCTCATTTCCTCCTCTGCACTGAAATAAAGTCAGACGCTCCCAGTCCCTGGAGTGCCACCCCCATGGACCACCAAAATAAAACAGAACAAAGGAGGCTCACTCAGACCTTATTCAAGGAAAATATCTTGTTTACTAATTATCATCATTTTGGGAGGAAGGAGGCAGCTGAAAAATCTGTGCATTGCTGAGGAGTTGTGGAGGGGGAGATGTTTGTTCCTGTGTTCTTGCTTTGCAGGCGAGAATGGAGCAAGGGAGGAGAGGGAAAATTCAGACAACTTTATCCAGTAAATGCAATCAGAGAGGCTGTTCATAACATTGCTAAAAAGAAAAAAATATTAACATTTCACAAGTTCCCCCTGTGGCCTCCCTTGCTCCTCCTCCCCCATCAAAAATTCATAAAGGGAATCAGCATTCTTTACCGAATGGGTCCCTGAGGTGCCATAGACCTTGTTGGAGAGAAAGGCTATAAATATCGAATTATACACCTCATGGGAAGAAAGGGCTGAAGATTCAGCTTCAAACCCACTGCGCTGTTCCCAGGGGAACTCCCTCCAGACTCAAGGTCCAGCGTGGCAAGGAAATGGGTCAAGTGTGTCAATTCTGAGAGCGCCGACCTCTGACACCTCTAATGGTGCCCGCAGTCTGCCTCCTCGGCGTCCCACTGCCCCCTGCACCACAAACTTTCCAAAGTCCCCTCAAGTACGAAATAAATAACTGCGTCAAGCAGCACTGACAAGCTGCACCAGAGGCAACTTCGCAGACGTTTCTGGCCCATGAAGGTGGGTGCAGCGTGCAAATTTTCACATCTCCTTCGCTCATCTCCACGCCACCGCAGTACAGAGGAACTGAGCGCAGCTCTGATTTCACCATCAAGTGTCGTTCCAGTTAAAATGCAAAGCCCACATTACCAGGCTGCACAATGCTCAAAACCAAGCAGCAGCTATTTTCAAATATTTTTCCACTGCAAGTTGCCTTACAATAGATGGATGTTAAACAGTTAAAGAGCTAAACAAGCCTTTTTTTTCCATGAAAAATTAGAAGAAAAAAGAAAAATCAATAAAAATCCTGTCTGCAGGCACAGTCCAGCAAGTGTTTACTGCTGAGATGCAGGAGGTCAGAAGAGCTGCCGAGAGCTCAGCAATAAGCATCTCCTGGACCTGTCCTTGCCCCACGTTCTTCTCGTCCCTGGCTGAGGCTGGCGGCAGCAATAGCTGCCCACCTCCTGCAGCACACTGCCCGTCACGAGCCAGGCCTAGTGCACAGCAGCTTGTGTCACTGCAGGGTATTTCAGCTTCATGGGTTTTTAGGAAAACGTGGGTGAAGCAGTATCTTCAAGGAGTGCTGGTAGAAGGAGGAATTACCGGCCTCCTATGGAAATGCAGTCACTTCTGGGGTAGAATGCTTTTAGAACAGGTTAGGTCATACCACAGAGGGCAGATGTTATTCAATAACCTCATAAGGAATCATAGGTAGGAAAACGCAGTGGCCCAGTTCCTAAATTGGGATCTGGCTAGGACATCAGTGCCAACATTTCCTCTTCCAAAACAAACCATCATGGGATTGTAATGCCCCAGCTTATTTTCAGTATAAAATAAAAATAAAATATGGCTTAGCAAACTGCAGTTCCCTGGAAACACATGAAAGAAAAACAATCTACATGAACCTGTCTTCCACCAACACAACCACCACCACCCAGTTAAGCAGTGGGATGTGAGCTGGTGGTTTTCTTTTTCCTGGTCTCTGGTCCTGGAATTTTCTGGAGAAAAGACTGAAGGTTCAGCTTCTAGGGCTGCATAAAGACACCACTAAAAATTTGGCTCACGGTTCACCAGCAGCACAGTTCTACTGGAGGAAACAGGCTTAGACAACATTTTCAGAAAGACCTATGCTCAACCAAATTAATTACAAGGGAAGAGTTGTCACAATGAGACACTTCAGACAAAACATTACAACCCAGAAATGCTGGGTTCCATTCCCAGCTCTGCTGTGGAGACCTAGCAAGGCCAAGTGGATTAAACCCAGAGCTCTGCTTCAGGTCCTCAACGCCTATTTCTAATCACAGCTGGACTTTCTCAATACCAATATAACATCAGTAATCAAGAGTAACAAGCAACAGCACTTTGTCATTGTAATATACAATGTGTGTGCGTATTTTTTTAAAATGATTGAAAGCCTGTGTTTCTTTGTTCTTAAGGTCTTCTGCAGCACTGCTCTCCTCCTGTGGATCGGTTTGTCCCTTGAGCAAGAAAAGTTCTGAGCCCCCACCTGAAGTACTCCCGTGCTGCTGGAAGGAAGCTCGCCTCTATATTGGGTTATGTTGGGTTGCAGGAGGGCAGACTTGACTTCCCAGGAAAGATTAATTACAATTATAGAGGCAAAAATCATTTTAAACCCCCCAGAAATATAGTGAGCTCAAAAGGGCTTCTTGCCCTCACAGCCCTCCATCCCCAATTTGGACAGACTCTCTCATTAGATTCCACTGAAACCCCTCAGCTAGGCTGGCTCATATATAAGTATAAATCCCATTTATCCCCTGCCTCAAGGGAAACCAGGTTCCTTTGGATAAGCAGGGTTAGAAGTGACAGGAATTGCAAGGCTCCCAGCACAGAAAAGGCCATGGTCCAGGTCTCCACCCCTGAGGCCCAGTGAAGAGAAGACCAAAAGACTTTGCTGACTGGACAGATTTTTAAGGGACTCTGCTCTAAGGAAGAAAAAAAAAATTAGCGGGCACACAGACTTACACACACACACACTGCAGTCCCAAGGATACAGCCACATGTCTGTTAACCCTCTTGCTTCCAATTTTAGTGAAAAGAACATAATGCTGAGGAAAATCAGGCGATCCCTGGTCCTGCTGTAAGCTGTTGGTTCCCAGATGAGGTACAAGAGAGGCCACAGCCAGACAAGTATATTGTCTCATGTCAAGGCTACCTCTAGCGACCTCCTGTTGTCCTGAGACTACCAGCAGTATGTTACTTAGCTCTAGGGCAACTGCTGCTTTTATGCATACAAACTCACGGCTTTATACGTAGTTTCTGAGGTCTCATAATTTTTTCTTTTTGCAGGGGACCAGGGGTGAGGAGGAGAATGGTTTATGCAACTGCAAGCATCAGGTTATTAGCACAGCTGTGGGGAAATTGTTCTCTCAACACCAGAGAAAAGCTCTACGAACTCATCGCCATCACTTCTCCTGTCATCTTCCTGCCCCAAAGCACTGAAATTTTCACATCCAACTCTTACACCCAAGACCCATGCAACACTATGTCTAAGCATTCCATGGCAAGAGAGAAGAGCACGTTACAGCACGTGTCAACACCCACAGGCCAAAAGCAGCCCTATGCACCCATCTGCATTACTCCTACTACAGATGTGCACGAGCGATCCAGCCCCCACAGGCGTCACCTGCACATCCTGTACACAGGGAGCAGGTGCATTTGGGGTGCCTTGACTCATTCCTTCTGCAACACGAAGCTGCACACCCCCTTTTCTCCATACATAAAGAAACATTTTAACATTGTAAATCAAAGCTCTGATGAGACACTGTCACAAAGCCCCAGCTTCCTCCCTTCTCAGACTTTCAGCCACAGACCACAGCCCTGTGCCTAGCCGGAGCTACAGGAGGCATTTGCTTCTCACCGTGCCATCTCTCCCAGGTCCCGCGAACACAGCGTGCTCAGGCTGCATTGCTGGGTTCAGAACACAAAACTACTTCACAAGACCAAACTTTCAAACTTCTCCGGTCAGTGTTACTTCTCTCCTGTTGATGTTTTTCGCAGGATTCTGAATTATTTTGCTGAGAATTTTACTACATGCCTTCAATGTTACCAAGTCAGCGCAATTTAGGGCATTGGAACCATGTTATTTCCCGAAGTTTGATAAGAAAAGACCTCCACACTTGTTTTGCCTGTGATCACAGCTCCACTTTAAGAACAACATCATTTACGTAAACTCATCTGTCCGTGGACAATTCATAACTGCCCTGTTTTCTTCTCTTTTGCTTGTAACACTTCCCATGTTGCGTTTCAGAGCGCCATTAAATGTCCTTTTATTGCTCCCTCGTTGTAAGTACCTGAGTATTAACCAGGGCTTTGAGATTTACAGCCTATTTTAAACTCAGATAATGACGTTTAATTTGTTATTGGCTGTGTAAAGGTTAACAAAGAAATAACTCAAACTATTAGCAAAGGAATAACGCGTTACGATGGGGCAATTAAGAGCTATATCTGGCACTGCAAGACAAGATTGATCTCATTTCGAAAGGAGCCTGATGATCCGGATTCACAACCCATGAAGCACGAGGGTGGCATGGAAGTTCATCCCTTACATGCTTTATGTGTCATTGAGCTGGTTTTCATTAAGGAACTTGCCCGAGTAACACGCTGACAGCCAAGCTCTCACAAATCCACCTGTGTGGTTTGAAAGAAGTTTCAAACCTTCGCAGGTTCACACTGCTCCTTTTTTTGTGGGTTACCTCTCCCAGAGCACAGCTGCGAGCACGCAACAAGCAGCACTAACCTGGGCTGCCTGCCTGTGAGAGCTGCCTGGCTTGGCTGAAACACCTCCAGCAGCACGCTGAGCTGAGCCTTTGTCCGTCAGGGAGTAAGATGCAGGCATGATTTTTACGCCACCAGCTCTGCAGTGGAAAAGAGGCACCATCTGAAACTAATGTACTGGAAACAAACACAAATCAAAGCCCTAAGTGAGAAGATTTCAAACTGATGTTATAGTGCTGCTGCAACTGCACGCCAAGGTCGTGCTTTTAAGCTTCATTGCTACAGGCTCCATTCACCACCTTTTTTTCTTGTGGGGTTTTTGGTGGGTTCTTCTGTTTGTTCATCTTTTTGATGGTGTCTATTGCATTCAAACTCATCGCACTGTTACAGTTGTTCTCATGTAGATAAATCCCTTTTTTCTCATTCAAGCTGTTGGGCAATCACCGGAAACACTTTTTGGAAGAGTTGAGGAGAGGTTATTGGATGTGGGCCCATTGCTTTTGGAAAAACAGAGAAGAAAATATGCAAAATTCATGGAAGAAAGACAAGCAGATGCTGCTTGAAAAGACGGTTTTATTCTTGTGTCAACAAATTAGTACTTGAGCAGCCAAAAAGCCCACACAGAGGTAACATAAGCAAATGTGTCCTTAAGACATTCAAGGGAAAACAGAAACTCTCCCTGCAGGACCTACACTAGCAGGCACACCGCTAAAACCCTACTTAGCAATGCACTCGAGACCCGTTCCTATCAACTTTGGACCACGGCTGTGGAAAGGCTGGGTAACGAAGTAAACCCAGCCTTGAACTTTTGCAGCTGAGCTATATTTTTGAACAAATCCTTGCATTTAGAAACAATTCCAAACCATCTTCCACGGGGCTGAAAAACATAGATGGGACTGAAAAACCATGCGTTTGGCTTGAACAAATGCATTTCATTTCCTCCAATACTTATCCAACATCGCAGCCAAGAGCTAGTTCCATCGGCTTTCCTAACCACTGCTTGGAAGGGGAATGGAGCTCCAGGTGGTGTACGATGGAATGTGACTTCAACAGCTCTAAGTCGATTTCCACCAAGCACAGAGTCTAACTTTTTATTCTTATTGAAACCCTTTTCTTCATTTTTTTCCCCTACCTTCAAGCCCTATCTCCGTATCTTCTCTAACACCTCCAAATTTTACATTTCTGGGCTCTAAAATGCAAAAACATCCGGGCTGTGTGTGTGTGTGGATACTTTCCTGTAGGATTTTAATGCAAATTCTATGCAGTCTTAAGTTCTATGGAACCTTCCCATCCTACCCCTCCCCCAAATTTTTGCTTTTTTTCCCCTCCTCTTAACTCTTACCACATGTTGTAAAGGCCAGACATGAGTCAGACCAAGCTCCTTAAGCAGCAGAGGGAGGCGACGGAGGAGGTAAGCAGAGCTATCAGATAAGAGAGGGGCAGTTTCCCAGACTGCCCATGCCATACTCCAGCGCCACATCCCACAGCACCAGAGACCGGCAGCGACACAGCAACGCTCGTTAGAAACTGCCCTGCCAGGAGGCTGAAAACTGAGGACCAACAAGGAACTCATAAAAGCAGCATGAAAATTGTGGAATTCACTCTTTTATTGGCCAGTAAATTTCTAGCAGGTCAACATGGCCTAAATGACAATCAGCTGACAGGCTGAGGTGCAGGCGTTCCTGGCTGCTCTCAGATCAACGCCGTAAATGAGACTGAGGATGAAGGAAACCTTGCGAACCGTGTCACGCTTCCACACTGAAACATGGCTGAAGGCCATGGATCGGTTTCTATCTGTTCTTTCCCATCGCATTTGTGTTTCATTTCCGTAACTTGAACTTGCAATCTGTTTTTTAAAGGACATTTTGCAGCAGCATTTCCAAATGAGTGCTGCCACATCAGACAGACATTTGACCTTTCAGATCCTATCCTGCCTTGGGTGATGAGCTCTTCTAGAAAACCCTGCAGCGCACGATTACAGAGCTATTGACTGGTATCAGAACCCACCAAGCAGTTGGCTACGTCCTTCTTAAAACAAGGGTCTCTATTCTCCGTATTACATCCATACAGAATCCTTAAAAACCTTGATAATCTCATGTATTCTGCAGTATCACCTGGGAGTGAGTGCCAGAGGCCAGCTATACCTCAAATAGCACTATTTCATCCTGTCTTTTTTCTGAAGGCTTCACATTTGATTTAATCATTCTTTGCTGAGCTTACAATAAAGTATGCTCCTGCTTCGTGCTATGCATTATTTTACATTCCTTCATGTTAGCTTTTTATCCATTTCCATTTTTACAATGTTCCTTCTTGGAAGAAGCCTGCAGCTCATTGTGCCATAGGAGCCTCATCAAAGTTCCAGGCTAGACAGATTTTCTGTCCCAATCTTTTATTTCCTCCCATATAAACGTCTGTGCCAACTTTCAGAAACACTTTTCAGTTATGCCTTTATATAAATAATTATATATTTTATATGTGTATGTATCTATAAAAGTCATTGGTCTAGGTAAACGTCTAGTCCATTACCATCAGTACCACTGAGGCAAAAAGGCATCTCAAAGGTCCATAGTAAGCGTAAGCGATGATTTTTGGCTTATAAAATGTAATTCAGGTGGCATTAGTTACTGCAGAGGTAGGAAAATCCCCAGGAAATAGAATCATCCCGACGGACTTCCTGCAGAGCCAGCTCAAAATATCTCTGCATCATATTTGTAAGCACTTCTGGATCCGGGAGGACTTACTGACTTGGTTGTGTACCACACAGAAGACACAGAGCAGGCTTAGGTCCAAAAGCTGGACTGTGATGCCCAGGCAGCCCTGTAGCTGAGGCAGCATGTCCTTTCTGATCTAGAAGGGCTGGAAAATATGATGCAGAGTACACGCGGCTCTGCATGGAACCAGTGTAGACGTACAAGCAATACATTTAACACCGCTTCCATATCAGTGCAATCCTTGGCCCAGCAGGGTTTCTGAGCTCAGTACTAATGGAATAGCTTACCAACAATCCAAATAATCTCACTCACAGATATGAGAAAGAGCCACAGACAGTGCTATATTAAAAGAAAAACTGCCAATTTCTTGATTAAAGGAGAACACGAAACACGATCCTGAAACGTATCCAGTAGCAGAAGCTGCCCGAGCAGCTGGCTCCACTACTTACTGCATTTCACCCTAAGGCTACAGGAGAGAAGACTGCACAGGAACAGTGCACAAGATTTTTGCTGCTTCTAGGATATTGGTGTTTTAAAAAAAAATATATTGATGAACTACTTTGTCATTGTTAACAGCATTGCTGACAAACTCACAGCAGGCCCACAGAGAGGAAGACAGCAGCATGTCTACTGAATGCCTGTTGTAGCTGAGACATGTGCTCTGAATTAGGCAAGGTGTGTAAATTATGACAGCCGGAGCTCTTTAGAGAATGCCCAGGTCTGAAGGATTCTGGTGCACTTTTGTTGTTGCTGCTGTATTTCCCCATAGTTCTTCTCTCAAAAGAAACCTTGCTCCTTGGAGAGAGCATTAACAGGCTCCACTCCTCAGGTGTCATTTGACAGAAATAAAATTGAAATGCTAAAAAGAAACTCCAGTTTCCTTTCCTTCTAGGATTCATTATTCTATTCTCTTTAACTGTAGCTTAACCTCAGAGGAGCAGCAACAACTGCACTAGGCTGGGGGAGATGGAGGAGGAGAAAGGATGAGATAGGCAACCAAAAAACATGGTTTCCTTGACAGAAAGTCATGCATGAAACTAGCAGCCTGGTAATATCTGGGAAGACCTTGCTGCAGCACAGACTGCCACACGGGTCCAGGAAAGCTTTGTTTCCAGAAATGCCCCTACCAGGGCTGTATTGTTCAATGTTGCATTGCCATTAGTGCTGTTGGAAGGAAGTTGGGTTACACGGCACTCAGCCATGAAAGGAAAAAAAAAAAAAAAAAAAAAAAAAAAGAACACCAAAAGACACCTTGAAAGGACATCAGCTCTTTATCAGCTCTTTCTCCTGCCTTCATGCCTGAGTATCCTCAGAGACTGGCGGTGTGTGGAAAGATGTGCTAGTCCTTTACAGAGCAGGAGCAGCAGCAAAGGGAGCGAGACACTGGTGCTGTGGGCTGGTTGTCTATCTGTGCAAAGCAAAAGCAGGAGGAAGAACTACAGCGTTCTGCTGACAATGCAGGAACAGACAGATGGGGAAACCATAAGCAGGCCAGTTGTTATAAGCAAGGTAGATTTGTTAGAGCGAACCTGCAGGCATTGGCTGTGTTGATCCGTTTCAGTCACTGGGCTACACACATCTGTCAAAATAAAGACTGGCAGCCTAGGGAAGCAACCCAAGCTGTAACACAACTGTGAAGAATCTAAACTTCTTGTCATAAAGAGTTATGTAACACTTTCAAGATGAGATTATTGACCTTTCCTTGAATGCCTACAACAGCCTTAGCATACATTCTCATATTCTACAAACATACATTTCAAGGCACAGACGAAAGTCTGAATCACAGATGAATTTTGGCACTCTGAAGCTGGCCATTTTACACATTCAAAAGCAAAATCCATTAACCCAATTCAAAGGCTAGAAATTAGAAGGTTCTTAATAAAGAAAGATGTCCTGAAGCCAGCACTCAGCCAGCCAAATTGTAAGCTGGTAATGAAAACAATTATCTGAAGAGTATTTTTTTTGGTACTAGAAAAGACGCTAATTAACTTCTTTGGAGAAATACTGTTAATCAATCCCACTCCTTCACACCCTTTTCAGATACTATACAAAAAAAAAAAAATCTGAAACAGTTATAATACAGCTATCTCCATTATTAGTTATGCTCCTTCCAGGAAATATTTTGACTTCAAGTACTGCAATACAAATGCTCATCGTCATCTAAGCATTTCTTGGCAGGAAAAAAACATTGCTGGTTTTTTTTTCCCTTCCAATAATTGAATACACACTTTCTAGTCTCAAGAGCTTCTTGTTGAGAAAGGAAACCTTTGCATAAAAAAAAATCTAAAAATTAACAGTTGCAAACAAAAAGCCACAACAAACTTCCAATCATTTCTAATTACTGGCATTATGATGCATTTGAGCTGAAGTTTATAGAGATATTGTTTCTTGAAAATAGAAAGATTCCATGAAACATTTAACAAACAAAACACCACCCTTTCCTCTTTCTGTTGAGCTAGACTCCATATTTTGGCTCTGAAAATATTTGTGCCTCTGTTCCCTTCAGTGTGGCAGTGTGCGGGAGGACCGGGGTGGGGGGTTTGTACACAGCGCTATAATCACAGTCATTCAGTCCCATTCTGCTGCAATGCTCAGAAATGTTCTCATTTTGAAATAATTAGTCCTTTATTGCAGGGAAAATTAACCAAATGAAACTTTATCAGCTGTTTAATTAATACTCAGTTTGCCAGTGCTTTTTGCCAGACAGCATTGTGTCAGACTTGTTCATTCAACTGCTGCTGCGAGGCATGAGCTTGGAATGCCAGCTCACCACCTCCACGAGACAGCTCCCATCTCTGCAGGCCAGCTACGATGCCCCTCGGGCAGGAACAAAGGAGGAGCTGTGTAACTGAGGGGCTAACACTCGCAGCACCACCGATCACAATTCCTGGTGCCACAGTGTTCCGGCTGCACTAACTCACCTGCCGAAGGATTCTCACCTACCACAAGCCAGCCCTCGTGCGTCACCAGGGTGACAGGGACCTGCAGGAGATCTCCCGAGCTCCAGATCAGTGACTCAGCCACAGGACACTCCTTCCAAAACCAGATCTTCCGATTCGTAACTTCCCTCTCTCTGCTCCATGCCTGAACACATCGGGTGTACCCATCTGGGAACGGGTACGCCAAGTCACTCCTCCTTAGGGAAGGAGCTCCAGAGCACCCAGGTCTGACAGCAGACACGGCCGGAGCGTGTGGTCTGAACTAGCCCCAACACACACCCCTTGCTTCCCAGGCACAGCCTGATATTGGGGGGTGACATTTTACGCTGGGAGGTCACAGTGCATTCATATCCTTCCTTCTGAAATCATATCCTGCCTTCCCTGTCACAGCAGATGGGCTGTGGCACTCCTACCTGCTCTCCTAGCTTGCGAGCCCGCAGTCAGATCACACGGCACACGTCCGTCAGCTTCCTTCACTGCTCGCTCCGGCTTCAAGCCCTGGGACTGCCGCTGGGGTTTACCAGTCTGAAGGGTCACGTTAAACAGGGCTAAGGAGGATCTGTTTTCAGCCTGATTTAAGTGCTGATAAAACTACAGATCAAGTTTTTCAAAAGTTAAAATTGTAATTGAAAAATAACTTCCATATTATTTTTATTTCGCATTTTTCTTTCTCTTAGTTAACTGAATGCTTCCAATGGAAAACTGTCAAAACTGACTGCCGAAGTTGAAGCAAAGACATGAGACATTAAATGACTGGTGAAGACCAGACAGGGAAGGTGTATCGGATAGTAAGGTTACAACTCCACAATTCCTGGCTCCTGCGCCTTGAGTTACTCCAAATCTTCTCCTGCTAGGAGCGACCAGAACTGTCTCATCTCCTCAGAGAGCACGGCTGCATCCTACAGAATGAATTTTACCAATGGCTGAACTGATAACACTACATTTTCCCATAACGATGCTTACAAAACACATCTGTGCCTGCAGCCAAGAGTAAAAACACAGCCACCGACGCTAGAAACATTTTAAAGCAGAGTAAGTGGTCAAGTAGACTTGTGCAGAAAGAGGCCAAGCAGCAGCTTCACAGGGGGAGCTGAAAACAGCTCAGCTCAGCAGTTCTTACTGGCACTGTTTCATGAATCACAAGAAGGCTGCTGAGAACCAGCACTGTGTATTATTGGCATTACACAGCTGGGAGGAAGGGAGTGGGGGGTAGAGAAAGGTTTAGAGAGAAATGGGAATGAGACAGCCCAGTCAACAAGCCCAGTTATCAGTGCAGATGGGAAGAAGAAGGAGGAATCAGGGCTTCCTCAAAGTGAGTGCTCAAAATAAAGGGCCAAGAGACAAAGAACCTGGCAATCCTGAGCAAGCTTCTCATAGGATAGAGGGTGCCCTATGGCAAAAGGGGGCAGGAATAACAACCAAATGAGAAAGCAGGCCTCTGAGCAAAATCATGTGCCATCCAACTCACCAGGCTATCACAAAGGTACAGAGAAATACAATATTATTATTGTCTAGCCATAACTCTATAAATACAGTCCGACTTCACAAATTCGTGAAGAAAAAAAGTGAGTGTCTGCTGTTATTGGTCTAATGAGCTAACTCTGAAATATGAGCTAAAGACAGCTCCCTAGTGGCTGCTGACTACTCCACGAACTGAGAGGAAACCTCTTTCAGAGTCCATCAGTGCAAACCGTTGCTGACAGCTTGGGACTACACAACACACAGATTTATTTCACAGACAGCCACAGACAGGAATTTAGCACCCTGAGCTGGCCTCCTGCTTAGCAGAGAAGGTGCTAAAATGCAACCACGCAGAGCCTTCCCCCCATCTTCTTCCCTGACCCCTCCTCGAACAAAACACGGTAGCAACTGATCAGTTGGGTCACCTGCTCCAGGCTGCAAAATCCTCACCAGATTTCCCCTTTTCTTCACAGCCCCTCCCCACCACCACCCCAAAAAATAATTACACAACAGCAATCCAGCAGAGGAAATCCAGCATGCCAAACAGCTGCTCCCAGTGCCAACCAAGTTCAGCTGCAGTGCCTCCAAAATTCCCAAATATTTTGCATGACCTTTCATCTTACAAATTAATTTATTTCCAGACGGCAGCCAACTCCTTTTGTACCTGACAGCTTAGAATCACTGAACTCATCCAAAAAGATTTAAAGGAGTAGAAACTGAGAAGCTGTATGCCCTCCTGATATTACTTAACATGAAGGATTTCTTTCTTGTTTAAACTTTGGTTTCAACTTTTAAAATAAGCCTTTTTTTATTACTGTTTTCCCAAAAATTTGCTTTTAAAAAATTAGAAAAGGATTTGCAGTTTCACATCATTTCAGTTTAATAATGTGTTAATAAATTGGGTGTTGAAAAAATTAGGTCAAGCTGATCACTGCAGGCTCTCTCTCTCTCACACACACACACACAAGTATTTATACATGCACATGGAGAAATTTCATCCCTACAAACGCAACCATAGAAGCTCTGCTAGATCCTCAAAAGCAAGAAGAAATATTATGCGGTTGGCAGCACAGCTATTAGCGATCAGATATACAAATTTTGCCTGCTCACACATCATGCTCCTATTTTTAGGAAACAGAGCCCTTATTAATGGCTATCTGCTTGTTTGGGAAAAAGGGAGGGAACAATTCTGTTTATATTTCCCAGTCAGCCTGCTGGCTTTCACACAAAGCACTACAGCAATTACACTGGCTAGTACACTAGATGAGAGATTTAGCAAACATCATTAATACTATTATTTACTTAATCCATTTCTTTCTCCTTCCCTTCCCAGAGACATCACACCACGGATGTAGCACGTCCCTCTGCTAGCGAATGCAGCTCCTGTTAATGTTGGACACCTGCCTTCGGGGAAGCAACGCACCAAGCTCCAGCAGGGGAATATATTAATAAAATACAGCGAGAGATTCCTCAGCTGGGGAGAGCACTGGATGACCTAATCACGATGGAAAAGACCTAACTTCCGTGATTCCATGATTCCATTGACAGGTCAGCCACAAAACCAAGGATTCAAAGAGAAAAATATTGTAAGCTCATCTCAGCACTGAAGTTTAAATTCTCTTTGGACACCGACAGAAGATTCTTTAAACTGACTTCACTGCCTCTCCTGGGAAGAGGTCACTGGTGTTGGGCACCATTAGGTACAGTGATGATTTAGAGCCAGGTTCTTAAATTCAAAAGAAACAAGTTAGAAGCTGCATCATTTTCAAAAGATCTTAAGAGCCAGCAAGTTCAGTATCTTGACGAAGTTACTGCTGTCTTCGGCAAATTTTTCCAGACTAGCTATTAGGCTTGGATTATAAATTTCCATTATAAACTCTTCGGCAACACAGAAAATCTCAGTCTAAATAGTGATTTGAGGGCTAAAGCTTGAATTTTTATCTTTTATGTTCAAGACTTTGGCCCCTAAGCAGGCCAGCCAGCTTCAGAGAAAGTTCTCACTTGCTGATTAAGAAACAGCCTGCAACCAGCAACAGCAAGATCCAGCCCTTCAACACTGCCACACTCACACAAATCAAAACCATTCCTGATGTCACTATGAACAGCTTGAGATGATCTCCTTGCCATTCGGTTCAACACTGCTAGCTTTATAGCACTCTAAGCAATTTCTGATGCACGTTAGGAAAGTCTCTTCCCAGCCCAGAGTAGCCAGGCTCTGTATTAACCAGATTGCTCAACAGTGACAAAGTGTATTTGCATTCCAAGGTGAACTCTATTAAGAGAAAAAGATGAAGTGTGAGATTTCAGCACAGACAAGGTGATCAGATAATGACGTTACAATGCAGGATATGGTTACCATTTTGAACTGAACTATTTGTTTACTCTCTCCTCCACCCACTCACCAAGTACATGAGACTCGAGATATTAACGTGATATGCAGAGGTGAACAACAGGGGTGAAGCTTCACATTGCTCAAGGTTTAGCTTAGATAAGCATCCAGCTGAAGTCTATGAGTCTGAAGAATCAGACAGGAAATCTCCTTGATATAAACTCTCTCCCCTTTTTAATTGGATTTATACAGACTGTCCTCTCCCATTTCTCTAAGCACATTTCCAGTCATTTAGCTGTAGCACTTTGTTTCTAAGTGGCTTATTCTCATAAAAAGAGCTCAGTCCAAGAGCCAGGCCACTGGCACAGACAACAGCTCAAAACCAAACCAAACCAGCTCCCTGCCACCGCAGGTGAGGCTGGCTGAGCCTGCTCGCAGCAGAAGGCAGAGCACTCTCCGAGAAGGCTGCGCTGGATTCTGCCTCTGACCCACAGGGAACTCGTTTTCTTCTTTTTCCTGCTCTCTCCTGCTTGTCTGCTCTAGTATTTTTAGGAGTAAAGCTCTCCCAATACACCTTGATACAGTGCTCAGAGTGGCAAACAGCAATACTTCACTGCTGCGATTTTCAGACCGGATCCTGCTCTCCCAGGCTAAAAGCAATGAACTCAGGCAATCAGCAAACGCTGGTTCCGCTGCGCCGGTAGAGGGAGCGAATCCCAGCATCTCCGCGTCCCGCTTTGCCTCCTTTAACCCTAACCCTTTCCTTCCACTCCATAAAATAACCTCCCGGGATTCCTCCCCCTCTCCCCCAGCAAATCCTAACACAGACAAACCTGGAAATGTAACTGAAGCCCGACCCAGGCTTCAGGAAAGGGGAAAGGTTCACGAGCCAGCGGTTCAGCTTTCCCCCTTCCTGTTGTCTCATGTCACCAAAACGGTTAAAAA